>JAGVSP010000217.1:0-189946 GCA_022494985.1 Micrasema minimum | reverse complement strand
AAAAAGCAGAATATTTAAGGTTTATTGTAAAGATTGAATATTTTGTATCTTTAATCTCCCAAATATCACTTTTAACAAAGGCATTACTAAAATTACAACAAAATGAAAAACTTGTATCCAATTTACTTTTTCGCTTCGTTGGTCAATATAATGGTTTATTATATTATTTATTGCCTTATGCCGGCTGTATAATGTAACACAACCGGTCATTTCCGAAATAACTTATGCCGCGGACGATGCGATGATTTCTTTCGTATTTCTTTATTCATAGAATATGTGTATATATTTAGAGTATTAGTTGTACATACAATTAGGAGTAATTTATTATCTGGTTAAGAAACACGATGGATCTGAAGATTATGATACAAATTAAATAATGATTAGACGAACATGAATTGGAATCACATAGTATAAATAACCCTAGCAGCGTTTTTTATGTTTCCAACTTATGTAAATAATGTTTTAAGCCTACACAGTACGAAACAATAATTAAACCGAAAACATTGACTGCGCGGTTAGACTAATGCTGTTTTCGTGTTTGGTATATGCAGGATCCGTGTTCTATAATATAAAGATAAAACAAGTTATATTTGCAGTATTTTTATATCAGTATTTTAAATTAGGACTTTCTTTGTAAATTACAAAGGGCGAATGGAAAGCGTTCCTGGAATACAAAACGCACCGAGTGAAGTTTCTCTCATAAGTTATTCATTAATCAAGGAATGAAACTGAAGAAATCGCTATACTGAAACTGTACAAAAGAATAACGCTTCAATTCCTTTGCATCAATTCGTAATTTGTGAGTAGGTAGGTACATTGTTCGAGAAACGAATTTAAATATTCCCCACAATAAAAATAAATATTGGAGTGTGCGTACCCGGCCGCGGAGGGCCATTTGCAGCGCAGGAGAATGAAAAGTTGACTGTTGTCCTTTGTTTGATACTACTATGCTTCGGTATGTATTTTTTGTTGTTGGCTGTGTTGTTGTTTTTAATGCTGAAACATAAAAATGCTGGCTTTCCATCGGGCGAAATTTATAACTGTGTTAATTAAAATACGAACCGGCTACCGACCATACTCGTTATTTACTCGCACACTTCCACCGAACCTCTTTTGTCGGGGTTTTATGATTATTATCTTATATAATAATTCTTGCTTAGTAGAACATTATATTTTCATTATGATAAATTTGCGTTTTCTTTCTCTGCTGTTCTGAATATTATTTTACGCGTTTACCGGGCTGTTGTCGATGGGAAATTGCTGCCAAGGCGTTTCTTACTGTCATTTATTTTTCTGCCATGGCAACATTCAACAAAAAATTACACTCTTAAAATATCACACTAATGTATTCTGAACATAAATAATAATTCTCTGTATTCAAAACCGATGAACATAAATCCATATACCTAGGTATGTTAATAAATAGAATATACCCATAATAATTGTTTTGCCGATTATAACAACATAATGGTTATTCCGTTTTTAAAAAAATTGCTAGAAGATATTATATTTTTTTTTAAATTAAATTATTTTCCACTAGTATACCTAGTATTTTACTGTACAACTAATAAAACGTACAAAATTATATTGGCTAATTAAATTTAAACTAACTTTATTATTAATACACAGAACATTATTAACCAATAAAACATTAAGATCAGGCATTGGAAAATCAAATAAATCGGATTGTATAAAACAATGTTTCGTTTTTATTGCAAAATAATCTGGATTTATATGAGAATATTTATGTAACGCTACTTATATTGTACCGTGTATTATTTTTTGTCGTCAATTACACAATGTTTTTGCTAATTAACTTAGCGATAGCAGAAGTGTCACACTTTTCAAATTTAACGTAAGTGATAAGATGTTGCATATTACACGGATGCACGTTTTTAATCCTCTATTTACTGTATTAAAAAACTCTATTTGAAACGGTGAGATAAAACGTTGTAGAAATTTTGTGGTTTTAAGTATTTATTAATCAATTTACTACCCAAATCGTTCAGGAGGGCCAATAGCAAGGGAAATATCTCAAAACAATAACTTGGTTTTTGTGATATCACTGGAAATCGATCCCAGAACCTGCACTGTGCGAGTTTAGCATCTTAGCCAATAAACCACGAGGTATTTTTTTTAATCTATTGTAATCTCATTAGATTGATAAGTATTAATATCTCAAGTATGAATAGTTAATTCTTTCAAAGTTATTTTTTCATGTTTCATATCTGGGCTTCCTGAATGAGGTATAACGTACCTATCTAATTCACAAAATTCGCTAATCTCCTATCCTAAGGAATGTGCGAGCATTGTGAATAAAATCTAAACCACTTCTCTTTGGCGAATCGCTATGCATTTTGCTGGAATGACACAATACATATAAAACGTGCCTTGCGAGTAAAAAAGCCGTGGTGTAGATCATTGTTTTTACTCATGAATGGGTCGTTGTATGACGACGAGGAAGATTAAAACAGTTACGTTTGCCTATTGTGTGTAGATATTTTACCATTTACGTAACCCAATTATTTATAATACGTTTTGTTTTTCCAGGTAAGTTATCACGCCCCCTGGCTCACACTTGGGTCATCCCTCCACAGCAGTAAGTAATTTCACGTTTAACCCACTTTAGCAGAGATTCCAGAATTGATATTATCCGTCTGAACCTTATCTACAGTGAAATAGTTCAAAGTGGCAAAAGGAAAATTCGTAACGATAAGTATTCAGTTACTTAATAATACAACACAAATAATGTGTCTTTCAATAAGTAATCATGAATCGATATTTTATTTTGATCGTTATTGAATAATATTAAAAATACAATGCGCTACTTACTGAATCGTACGATAACACTCTTTCTTCATTTATTGTGAAAAAAACTAATTTTAGCATCTTGTACAATAAAAACCCAGAATAATTATTTCTATTTACCTACTTTTTATTTTAATTTAATTTAATTTAATTTTTATTTTATTTTATTTCGTATCTGATACATTGGACTGGTACTGAAGCGTCCGACTGATCATCTTACCTTCATGTAATAAAATGATCAAGATACACTGCACTTGGTGTACCAATGCAGTGCCCTATGCATCATTGAGTGTGGATAAGGGTAGTAGTTTTATTATAGTAGTAGTAAGTTTATTTTAATATGTTACGATTTTCTTAAGACAATACACTTTTTGCATATTATTAGCTTTTAGCTTATTTGGAAGTCCTGCGGTGCGATTCTCTTAAGGTTTTAGACACATCTGCGCATACGAATTCAGTACAAAATCGTTTGCGCAGTAGTTCAAAAAAATTACCAGAATCGAGGCCCTGGACCATAAATAAATCAAAACATGTATCAATAAAAAAAATATATACAGCAACCTACATAATACTTGTATCTTTGTTTATTACGTCCGTTTTGCGTGTCTCTGCTTCCAAGAGATCCTGCTACTAGTCGACAATGTTGTCTCTTTTCATGTTAATCCGCTGTCCCCAAGCTTCTCCGAATACATTAAAAATTTAGTTATTAACGGTTTACCATTGCGACTGTGTAACCGTTTGTTACATTCTTGGTATCTACATATTTTGGTTCATTCATTTTACCTATTTTAGTAATTCATAGTACCCTTTTTGATAAAAATTGTAGTATACATTCATTGAAGTGATATTCTTACAGAGTTTTCCCCCTTATTATTATGTTTTGAACAATTTTGCACGAGCGGAGCGCCAGCGCAGCGCCGCGCCGCGCTAGCGTCTATTTCATTCACAAAATATTATCTAATCTTTTGTTTGTTTCCTCGTAGTTTCGTTTTGTCTTTGTTTCACCTAACAATCATGCTGTGCTGCGACTGCCGCTGCCGTATCTTAACAAAAGTTTTACTCAAATAAAAAGTAGCTGTACGTATGACAAGACAAGATAGCATTAACATCAATACAATATTACATAATAAGATACTATGAGATATTGTATATTGTATATAAACGGTGTTTTACTTGGATTATATATTGTATTTTATCTTACTTTTAGTTTAATATCTCGGATCAGCACGAGTTGAATTGAAATATTTTTGAAGAGTAGTTTAGATATTAATTTAGACTCATCATCATAAATCCATTTCCGCTTAGGAATGCAAGGATGTGAAGCACACTACTACCTCCCTTATCCGCAACCAATGGTGCATAGGGCAATGCGTCGGTACACCAAGTGCAGTGGATCTTGATCATTTCATTACATGAAGGTAAGGTGATCAGTCTTACGCTTCAGTACCAATCCAAGGGATCTTCTTCTTCTTTCGCCACGTTCGCTCCTATGTGGAGCATGTGGACATCACTAGATCCCTCCAGGAGATCCTGTCACCAGCCAGCTCTTTCGCCTCCTCCCACGTCAGGCCCGCATCCTATCAGCTCCCCGAGTACATCCTTAGGATGGTCGTCGACGGTCTGCCAGGACGGCGGGATCCTGCAGGCGTAAAGAAGAGGCAGCTCGGGTTCAGGCTCTCCCGAGGCATCCGGAGTACATGCCCAAGCCAGGTCCAACGCCGCATTTTCACGACTTTAGTTGTTGGAGGTTGTTGCGCCCGTTTCCTAACTTCTGCGTTGGTTATGAAGTCAAACCACCTAATGCCTAGAATCCAAGGTATCACACATGTCATGTGGTATCACAAATAGCCTCTTCTTCTGGGGACCTGCCCTTCCAAAGTCAGGTCACGTCCCATAGTTCTGACATAAACTGTGGACGTCCAGGACGCAGAAAACCTAATGCCTTGTAAAAAAGGCGAGTGTGGTTAAATCTTTGGGGAGGCAGAGACTACGAATATAAAATCAAGTTTTTAAGAATACGTCTATGGCAGATATAACTTGTATGCGAATCAACGCGTTAATTCATTGTATAAATACATACGAGTAATGGGGAATGTTGTAATAGTGGGCAACTGTCCCAGTAAATGAAAAGACATAAGTTATGGAGATGGTTCTGTAGCCACATATATTACTTTCAGCAAATATATTCTGAATGAAATTCTCTGAATATGATAAATTTATGACACGCCCGCTTACGGCTCAATTGGCCTGGAGGCAGTTTGTGGAATCCATATGCTCCACATAGGGAGCGGATATGGTATGATGATGATGATAAAGGTAACTCTCTTGTAAAATTTTAAATAATTTAATGTACCTAGCATCTTACATGAATTTGAACTAAAACGTATTATTTCTCGTCAATAAAAATTACTTTGTCACTGTAATGATCCATGACGCATATAAATTTTAGATTTTTTGTCGGTTTTTTACAAACGGTAAAATAATAATTTTACTCTGTATTAAGGAACCGAAATACAAGCGACCTTGATTCAGAGTTTTTGTACACAATTCTGTTCAAAATAAACGACAGGCGAATAGCATATACCTAATATAAGTTTTTTTAAATTTAATTCTTGAGTTTTATGTTGTGATATTTTAACATTATTCATATCAACCAGTTCTGTCGGATTAATTTATTAATTATAATATTATGTATCTAGGTATCGATTATGAATAAGAAAAAACAGGTTAGAATAAGAAAATCAGCAAGCATGGTCACGGTTCTCGGGAGGCATATTATGTATGTCCCAGCCAGTCAAAACGCCTCCGCCGGATTACAGTTGGTAACAAGGGTTGCTGCGTCCTGCGTCACCTCTGCTCTGTGTTCTTTACAAAGTCAATTAGCACACCTAATGCTCTTATTAAACACAATAGAGGTAAGAGGTAAAAGAAGAATTTAATCAAATCTGGGCAGGCATCACCAATATAACCAATAATTTATTGTTAGTAAAATAAAATATGTCAATCATTAAAACCTATTCGATAATTTATCTTTTGAAGCGTCATAAATGCGATATATTTTACCCACACTTATTGCTAACCATAGCCATGGTTGTGCATGTGCACTGATAAGATGATGAAATGGGCCGATGAAAAGGCGGCCTCTGTAGCGTGATGGCTAAGATGCTGGACTCACGATACGGAGGTTCCGGGTTCGATTACCGATGAGAACACAAAAAAGTGATTTTTCTCAATCCTGGGAGTCTGTGACGTTGTTCCTCCCTGTAATTGGGCCTCCTGGCCCGTTGAGGTGGTTAAATAAAATAGAAAAAAGAGATGAGGGAAAGGAAAATTGGATAGTAATACTACTTATTAATGCTTTCGCTATTATTATTAATTATTAGTATAAATATCGTACATACCAAGGGATGAAGCTGAATACGTATTGTCATAAATATACCGCCCTTCGCCCGCCCGGCGTACACCTACGTATATAATTGCCGCCGCCGTGGAAATGCATAATATTTCGAGCGTCGAATCTTTGGGCGCGGGTGTGAGGCTCAAACGCCAAGCTGGCGAGGGGCGGGGGGTGAAAGCGCGCCTGGTGATATTTCTGTATTCGTATTTGCATTTTTACATAATACATGTGTGTGCAAAATATTTTTACACAAAGGGGCAAAGTACACGCACACACGGGCGGGCCTCGGAGGCAACTAGCGCGAGCGACGAGAAACTAAAGATACTAGGCAGGGCTGCACGGTTCATCAAAAATGTTTTTAATTCTAAATTCTCGATCATAAATCTCTGTAACTAATCATTTATTTATTGCGTTTCGCTCCTTTTGCTGCTTAAAATCCTGAATCAGTAATTTTCTTCATTCATTCCTACGTGGATCCAGTATATGTATTCCACTAAATCTCTCCATGCAATCAATCACCAGCTTCCGTAGACATCAGAGGCTTGAGATTATTCTTTTTAATAATTTTGTCTGGCTTTTACTACAGATCATTATAAAACTAACATTTCTAAATTTAAATTGTGAAAAATGGTGTCGACTCAAAATATTAAAATAGCTTCAAAACTTTGTTACTGCATGATTAATAAAGCTCAAAAAATTACCGCTAACTCTTACCTGAAAATAAGTCTTATCTGAAAAAAATATGCTCCTGGAGTAACTTAAAATGATTTTCTACTCTAGAAACCTAAAATAGCATTTGACTCCAACTCAGAGTCCACAGCCCTGTCACTTGAACCTACTACTCCCTACGCGAGCTTTCATGCGAAGCTGTTTCTGGAATATTGTTGCCAGAATGAAGCATAAGGTGCAGCTTGGCTACTATATGCTGCCTATTATTCAATGCCTCGTATTTTCGCGCATTTACAACTAAAGGATACAATCACATAAATCGTCCCATTAATATTGAAGACAATTATAATTATTACACCTTTTAAAAATTCAGGTATCTCGATTGGCACCATTTGCATGTACATTCTTTTATTTGCAATTGGTTTAAGAAAAGTTTGTTAAAATAGTAGGTAAGACTAAGACCCACTATCTAATGCTTTTTACGTAAACCCTATAATTCGTCAAATAATTCCGTATCCAAAATAACAGCAGGTAACCTTGTGATATGTACATTGTAGATCCAAATACAAAGCTACATAGTAGGTACATACATTAAAAACAAGGCCTATAATATCGCAACTCACACTTGAAAAAAATATCCATCTGCAAACCTATCCCATAGTTTAAAACCTTAGAAAAAACGCTTAAAAATGTTTTTATTCCATTTAACCATCCAACAAGAGCGTCGGTACAGAGAGAAAAAGTTACAAAGGTGCTTATTCCCATAAAAAGTCATGTTAACTATTTTGAACGGACGGACATCTTAGGGTGACTTGGACTTGACACAACGGCACGTGTGATGACTTAACAATGTTGCATTTAATTTGTATCTACATCTCACCTCTTTAACTTTTGCAAACACTTCTAAGTAAATAATACGCGCTATTTGTATTTTCATAGATGCGGTTAGCGTGTCGCAATGGCTATGCAAAAACTTACTTGAGAAGACATTATCAGCCGATTGTTTTTATACATAGTATATGATTTACATAGGACACGCCGGATCTCTAAACTTAGTTAACTGTCAAAGACATTAATTCTCTGCGAAAGATTATCGTTGATGTATTCGGTAGAGCTTAAGACAGACGAGACGGTAGACATGAGTAGAAGCAAGAGTGTCAAACACGGTGGCAGTATGTCTTCAAGGCGTCCAGTAATGTCTGCGTCATATATTATTTAATCCTATCTCCCATATCTCGTGAAGTTTACTGAAGATGACCGAAGTTAAAAAAATAGTAAGTCACATTGTAATAAACAATAATTATTCAAATGCCTCCAAATACACGTAGAAAAAAAACAGAAGAGAAAAGAGTATCATACGGTGATAGGATCACCATATTCCCTTCCAAACTTCTGTATCAAGTACTGAGGAACTTGAGGAAAGTGTGTAGCATAAGAACATAACAAGAAAAAGAAGTCCCCCCCCCCCCCCCCCCCCCCAAATTAATCTGTACAAAACTTATTATTCTATTCGTTTCTTTGTAATTAACATTACGGGGATTATAATCGTTTGTAGTGGAAAGAAAACCTAATGTTTCATTCCTAGAAAATAACAATAGGAAAGTGTCAACAGAGATACATGTTATATATACAAGCACAGTCGTGAGAACACGAAAAAAGGCATTAAGTATGTACCTACATTGTATTTCAGAATCCATTAAAACACTTGAACTCTAAACAGTTTGTCGTTTAAACTCCCGTTTCTTTGACTGGCTACTGAGTTTACAACGTATTGTGGTATACTCGATACTCGTACCATGTAAATCAGGGGTTTCTGCATGTTATATTATTTTCGGTTGATGTTAAGGGTACAGGTTCAGACTGAAATGATCCTTTTGTAAGGTCGATGACGTAAAGCGAGAAATTTTTATTTATTTTACAAACTTTTAGAAAATTCCTTACATTTTACTTACTTTATACCCTACAAGTAAAACTTTGAAACAAAATATTAAAATTACGAATTGAAAAAAATATCTGAAAATTAAAATTATTGTAAATAATTTATATTATTAGATTTTGATACTTTTGCATTGCCGTATTTCAACTATATCGCTTAGAATTATGCTAAACTTGTTTCTCAATGTATTTTTTTTTCTTTCAAATATTAAAACTATCCTCCTTAGGTATCCAATATTATCGTTTTTATTTAATGACACATTGATTTGTATAAGCTATTACCGTTTAGAGTTGAAAAAAGCAAACATTGTAAATGAATTTAGAATAGGTTTTCAATACAATCTAATAATATTTCATTAACATATATTAAGTTATAAGTAATTGTTACTTATATGACTATGAACATTAAAGCGTTGAACTAAATGCACATTTTTATAAAGAAAAATCGCAATTGATGATGTTACGTTTAAGCAATCCTTTTAGTAGGTGTACGAAAAGTAATTTAATTTCCTCATAACGCACGCAGTGTGTACAATTGTACATATTCTTGCTTTACGCATTTAGCAGTATCGATCTTTTCCAGCGGAGCGGGATTGCAAGTTTTTGCATGGTTTTGCAGTTTTGCAAGAGTCGGGTGGCTGAATCTGGGATGGCTGCATGCTTACAGCTTGAATGGGGGACTTTGAGGTTATTTTCATTATCTGGAACGAGGGGTGGCAGGCGAGTACAGAGGACAGTGGAACACCCTCGATCAACCATCAACTTGCATGGCTCGTGTGTTTGTGTTGCAAATTTATGACATTATAGATAACGCTCTATATCAAATTGGATACAATGGATTACTGAGTACAGAACACGTAATATATTCTATTATATTAATGCGATTTGAATAATATGTTCTCACAATAGATCAAACAATCGTGGTGCGTGATGGATCTAACCAACAGGGGAAATACAAAATGTAAAATCGGTAATTTTATTATTCATTTCCAAATAACAGAGAAACTACATACTGATGATGACAAATAAATCAAAACCACTAATATACGAGTACCTACAGGCTTTGAAGAAGGATTCTATATTTCAATGCCCATAGGTCATATTACGAATTCGCAATAAATGTTACTAAAAAAAAGTAATTCTTTTTTATTTCAATTTCAATCAGCTTGTATGCATACTTAATTAACGTAATTTTTCTTTTTAAACATTAAAAAAGTAATTTTGATTATCAATATTATGTCCGGCAAACATCATGAAAATATTTTTTTACACTGTAAATGTAATAAATTTCAAAAATATTGTAAATATAATGTGGATTTAGTCGTCAATTTGTATAATTATTTCGGTTTCCTTTAGTTTTCGTTGATTATATTTTTATTGATCAATAATTATTAATTGTCATTTTTGTTTATTACTATATTTTCCTAACGAAGCAAACTTACTAAACAAACCAACTAACTAACAAACTAACAATCACGCCATTTCCCCGAAGGGGTGTGAGGCAGGTAGAGGGATAGAACGCCACACCACTCTGTCCTGGCATACTTCTCTTGCTTCTTCCACATTCCATACATCTTCTCATGCACGCCACGGCGATTATTACGACTTCTTATATGCCCACTTTCAAGCACTGTGTATACTTTGATCATGCCATGTCTTTCTCGGCCTTCATCGACTTCTACATCCAGGCACAGTCGCATCATATATTTTTTTAGCCCGTTTTTTTTAATTCACCCATTCGCTCTACACGACCGAACCAATCGTAAAGAGACCTTTCTTAAGTTTGTCGATAATGCTTATCTCAGGCCTTGCATTCTGCTCTATTTTTGACATTAGTGCACCTATCCATACACAGTTTTACCAGTTTTCGCATTTTAACTTCATTCAATCTACTTTCATCCTTCTTTTTTGAAATCTAACTATGTTTAAGTCAGTCCCAACAGTGTGTTTAATATTTGTTTATTAGAAATACACTTTCCAATCAAAATTGATAAAGTTATTAAAAATCCCGTGTGTTTTTCTTCTCTTACACTCAGTCGTACAAAGTTCGAATAATAATATTCTTGTTATTTCAACATCCAAAACGTTCAAAAAGCCCATCGCATAAAAAAAAATCGGACTGATGTCACAATATTTCGGATTGAGATAGTTGTTTTTCTATTGAAAAAAAAACAAACAATGGGTCAATATTCTCTTCGTTTGAAAATAATTGTTCATTTATAGAAAGTAAACGGAATTGAAATATTTTATTTTCTTAACTTGCAACACAAACCAGACGAGAAATGATATCAACCAGAGGAAAAAAAAAATCATCAATATTATTTATGTAAACATTAAATGTAGTCTCTTGACAAAAAAATATTAAAAGGTAGGTAAAATGATTCCTTTATTTTTATTCTAGAATATTTAAATAATTTTTATATATTCCTACTTAAACTATCTAACTTCATTTATGTAGCTTAACGAGTAACTATTCTTATTATGTACATATTTATTAATTTAATTCCCTCATCGTCTTTCGTTTAATTGAGCCCCGATTGTCAGTAAGATTTTCATAGATTCTAAGATGTACATTGTAATACCTTAAATTCCCTCCATCTCTTGGGAGATCGACTTGAAAGACGTTAAGGAGATAGACAGAGATGCATAAGAATTTTGCGATACTATGATAATATTAAAGTACATTTTCTCAACCTGAGTAAGCCGGTTTAGTATTTTCTCTTCCCTATCTACTATCTATGTCTTTTACTTCGTTTTATCCTTATTTTAAGAAGTTAATAATCTATTCACTCAGTTTTTAAACAATAGTTTATTGTGGTATTAAAAAAGATACTTTACTCCTCGTGTTGGATATTCGTACAGCAGTCATTAAATTAGAATGGCTAATTCAAAGAGAGCTGTCAAAATTTTATGTTCCATTTGTTTTTTGCAGTGAATAAAAGATTGAAAATTGCCCGTTTGCATTGAAAAAAGTTAAATTAAAGTTAAGGTTAAATTCAAATAATAGTTTCTTTTACAACCAATTTGACATAAAAGGAACGATTATTTGAATTTAACCTTGACTTTAACTTAACTTTTTTCGATGCAACCGGGCCTAAGTATATCTATTTGCTCTTTAGTTCGCCCTATTCTTGAATACGCATCAGTAATCTGGTCTCCTCATTATGCTGTTCATATCAAGCGCCTTGAATCAGTTCAACATCGTTTTATAAGAAAAATTGCATGGAAGATGGGACTGGAAAGAGGAGACTATTCATATTCTGATATGGAGAAGTTTTTAAGCTTATCAAGTCTTGAAAAACGCAGATGCATTGCGGATATAATCTGCATGTATAAAATTATGAACTGTCTCATTGATGCCCCTGAAATTTTGGAAAATATTATTTTTAACGTTCCCACCCGTAGACTAAGAAATAATGAAATGCTGTTCCTCGGTCATCATAGGGACCAATTATGGCGCACAGGCACCTTTACCCAGAATGATCAAGCGGGTGAACGATCATCAAGATCTTGATTATTTTGGTGTAAGGATGTCTTTCTTTATAAATCAGTTGAAGAATCTGTATAGTTAGCTTATGCATTTTATTTAATTTAAAATATCTATTCTTTGTCTCTGCTGTTTATTTCTGTCTTTGCAATTTTTTTTCTCTGTAAAAATTTCGTGTATCTATAATGTTTATAATGGACTCTGTCCGTCAATAAATAAATAAATAAATTATCTTCCACCAACATACTTCCACTTTTTAATAATTTTATTTCTCTCTAACAGTTGAGATCGAGACAATTGTTTAAAGTTTGAATCTTGACATGACTAGGAACGGAAGAAAATAACCTATCTATGTATGTAAAATGAACATCATTGACTACAATAGGGTTGTAGCCTAAAATTTTCAGTGAATGCAGAAAAATAAAACGAAATTCGGATATTCATCGGCGCAATCCATATGGAAATCGGATAATTTATAAGCAAGAAACGATAGTTAAAAGTTTCTTTTAGAAATGCGATCGGTGCGGGTGCGTTATCGCGTATCGCACATCATCACAAAACCCAAACTGTAAATTACCGTATTTCGATAATTAATTATCCGATTTCAAAACGGATTGCACTGATGGTTTTGTGATATTTATGTTGTTTTTTCGCATTCATTGAAAATCTTAAGCTACCTATTACATACAAGCCCATTACATAAAATCATCAGATTTAGTAAGTAGTGTAAATGCCACTATGATCTATAAAAATACTTGTCATGTTCTTAAGACATTTCATTATAATATAATTCTAATGATTCTTGTGGGTTCAGATGTTGATAATCAGTTTTGATTAAGGTAAGTTTTTAACCAATTAATTTGTTTGCTCCATCACAGTTGTGCCACCGTAAATAATTAATATTGATGTCGCGACGACAAATACATCTTTTTGTAGGTTTTATGTGATTATGATTAATATTTTACATTTTTCGATAACTACCCAACGTACTCCGCTGCAATAATAATTCATAATAATTCCATATCCGCTCCCTATGAGGAATATGTGAATACAACAAACTGCCTCCAAGCTATGCGATAGGCCGTCATGCGCCAGAACCCGTCTGTCTTTCCACGTAAGGTCCACGGCACGTAGTTTCCGTAGAAACGATTCAGCATTGTAAAATTGAAAATCAATGCAATTTATTTGTCTTACAAAACATTGTAACCACGTCACAAAAATAAATTAGTCCTTTTAATATTTTTAATCACAGCTTGATTATTGAAAAAAAAAAGCATTTAGATAATCGAAACAAATTGAGGATAAATGAAATTTTTTTTTTGTTCAAATTACGATATGCATAAGATCAATATTTTCCTACGATCAAACGAAAAATAACCTAACACCCACCAACTTTTTCGGGTTTTGTATTCTTATTTACATAAAACCGTTTCGTTTGGACATCGTTGCTATTTTGCTGCACGAATTCGTGGTAAAATAAACATTAAATTATTATTCTGAAAGGTTTTGTGCGCAAAAAACGTCACATTTTAACTAGACGGAATTTTTATTGAATAAAATTAATATCCGTTGCTTTTCAACAGTGTTGTGCTTTTTGCCTATCTCTCAAGGCGCCGGTCGTCGCGACGCGACGCGACGGTGGCGGCGCGCCGTGTCGTCTTTAGATGCCTTCTAGCGTCCAAACCTAAGATACTGTAAACGTAATTAATTACGAAACGCTAATTCCACCTCTAATTGTTTTTGTAAACATCCAGAAACTTTGCTCACGAGGAGTCGGATCTCATCGAATTTCTGTAAACCAACGAAGATAGACGATGCAACTCGATTCGAATCATTGGCAAAAATCTCCCATCGTACAAAAACATAATTACTGTGAATGCGTTAACTAATTGGTAAAACATACAAAGGAATGATGTTAGAGTATTGTGGAAAACTGGAAAATCGGAAAATGGAAAACCTACCTTTTATTTTTCGATTATTTACTTTTTAACTAAGACATTACTCACCACTCTCTATTTTTTTTACTAACGAGGTGGCGGAAGATACTAAAAATGTTAAATTGATAGTCTTATGCAGGTAGGTAATTTTAAAATTTAATAACGGTAATAATTTACGAAATAACTTTTTGTCAAAAAACAAACTCGAGCTTTTGAGAAAAACAAAGCATAAGCTTTTTGCTGTTATGTCTCGAGATAGTAATTACTTATTATTTTTGCTGGCAGGAGATAGTAATTACGTACCTATGACTCTTAAAATACGTCAATATTAGTTTTGATTGATTTGGCAGCCCTTGCATAAGAGATTTTGAGCCAAAAATGTATTCGCGGAACTAGAAATATAAAATAATACGGTTTCAGTTTATCGGTGTGTACATACACCCCCCTTTTTAGTAGGTAGGCGAGGCAGCCATCAATTCAGACATATAATACAAACGCTTATACTGAAAGGCAGAAACACTTGGCTTGTTCCAATGTACATTTTTAATACTTTTTTCTGTATGTAGGTACCTATAAATTTTAAGCCTTTATTTGGATATTCCCCATCCCTGAGCCACCCCAATGCCGGTGGCAAGCATAAATTTCGTTGATTTTTTTATGACTTTTTTTCACAGTATATGTATATCGATAGAGGGATGAATGCCGTATCGACTGGGAGGGGGTTAAGCCTTGCGTCGCTTGTATTAATCATTTAAAGAATAAACATACCTATATTCGGTGCTTTATCGTCAACCGTTTCACGGGTGGGATACGTTTCATTTTTAAAATAGCTCATAAAGTAAAAATATTTTTTGGGAATATTATTTCCGATATTGATGCCAAGAACATAAACATTCCATAGTAGAAATGGTCGTATCGAGGTCATCTTTAGTATTTATGATTGTAATTATTAATGATTCTAATAATATTTTCTTTATTTATTTCAAAAACATGCGTAATAAATATTTGATCACCGTCGGCGTCGCGCGTCGTGTCGTTGTTTCAAAGGGAATTTGTATGTCAGACTTATTTAATTATCAATTCAATATTTTCATTATATTTACATAATAATGTCCGCTTCTTGATATAGAGGTAAAGCGTTTGGCAACCGTGCATGTGGTCGCGTGTACCAATTTCCGAGGGGGTTAATACAAAATATTAATTTATATGTGATACCCTGGACTGGTACTGAAGCGTAAGACTAATCATCTAATAAAAATGATCAAGATGCATATGCCTATAAAGACCTGATACCTTAACGCCTTCGCCGGATGACAGTTGATATAAAGGGTTCCTGCGTCCGTGCTCTCACCTCTGTTTTCCTTATAAAGTCAAACCACCGCACACCTAATATGCTTCTGAGATACCTATTCTCACATTACCAATATTAAGTAAAAAAACTTTTCATTTAGATGTCTGCGGTCGTAGTCAATGTGTTTTTCCATGTACCTAGGTAAGTGTAATACCAGATAAGGGTTCTTTACTATAGTCCTTCAAAATACCGACGTTTAAGTAGAGAAGGATTTACAACGCTGGGTTTGTTAGCTGGGAGGGATGGAAGATAATAGCTGCAACTTTTCCACGTATTGAAAAATGTACTTTTGTTACAATTCCATGCAGCTTTTTGCACCTAAAGCAATTAGTTTAAACATAAAACTTACAAAAAAAATTGCAAGTGTGTATTTATAAAAAAAAAAGTAAAGCCAGGTTTAAACATTGTTATTTTTAGTCAGCGAGCATGCATATAATTAGAAATAAAATGGTACAATTTATTACACGCACAGAAATTAACGATTTTAATAAAATATTAGGAATTAATACCAACGTATGTACTTATAATAATAAATTTATGCCACTTATTATGAAAAAAAATTACGCTAAAATGAGAAATTTGGTAGCGTCGCGTCGTTTCGCGTCATTCCGCATGCACGCATGTTGTAAAAAACCCAATTTCGTGCAGATAAAGAAAACCCAGAATAATTTTGTAGGAATACTTAATTATTTACGCAACTTACAAAAAAAAACAACAAGCCAGGTGGCCCAATTGCAGAGGGAAACAACGTCAACGTCATAAACACCCGGGCTTTAGAAAAATAATTTTTAATTTTGGTGCTCTCACTGGGAATCGAACTCAGAACCTCCGTTTTCCAGCGTCTATTATATATATATTTTCTACATTTTGAGGTAGGTATAAAAACCAATAATTAGTTATAAAATTCTGATAAATAATTCCAATTGGCTGATGAATTCATTTACAAAACCTTTCTTCTTGTGTTATTACGGAGTGGATTACCTCTATTGGTAGATTGCGTGATAGTTTTAAATAATATATTTATATTGAAACACGTTTTTCTCGAAGCAGAACACATTAGGAATTAATAACATATTGTGTTATCTATCGCTTAAAGTTTTTTATTTTCCATTTTCTATTTACCCCATTTACTAAAAGTATAAGTAGTACGTATTTTTATATGAATACGAGGATTAAAATGACTTTATGATACAAACGTTACTAAATATGCATAGAATTTCTCGACATAAAACATTCATTTAATCCATATTGTGGGAAAGTTATGGAAAAGAGGAATTATTTCCATTCTTTGTCTCGATCTACGTACAGACAGCTGTCGACAGATCTTTACTATCGTTCGTACAAACAGCGGATACATCTCATGGCTGAGAAAAATGGCACTTCACCAAATATCACAAAACTAGGTACCCCAGGCAAGAGTAGAAATCAATACCTTTTGATACGTTGACGCAATTTACTGAACTGTTTTGAACTTTTCTATACCCTTTCAGATGCAGTTTTCTGCATGCCTTATAAAACATACATAGAGACTGATAAATGATCGCCGTCGTGGTTCTGTTTTAAGTATTGTATGCATGGTAATATAATAGTTGCTTCTACGTGAAGCTTTTTAGACTGATGTATTTTACTGTGAAGGTTTTCCAAAACAACAGATAAATTAAATACAAAATCAAGTAGGTACATTTCGAATCTTTGTATTTCTTTCCTTTTAAGACTTACGTATAATATTAAGGCGCATATAACACTGGATCAGAATTCACTTTTTACCTAAAATGTACCTAGTGATATACTTGTCAAACAAAATAAAGCTCTATACCTTTTCACGCGGACCTTACTACTACTACAAAAAGTAACAGTAACAGAAGGGTTATTTTACAAAAGCAACACAATTGTCTTAAAACGTTTTTACATATACTATTAGTAACATTGTATTATTATTTGTAAATAGCGGTGCTATTTTTGTGGCGGTGGTGGTTAATGGTATACCTACTTGTACCTACGTTTTCTTTTAAATTGATCTAATAAAAAAAAGGCACATTCACCGTAAGATGGGCCCTTAATGGCCTGGTTCATAAGATATCATTTTTACAATAATTTTTCTATTCCACTTTAGAGTGGGAACTTGATGCCTTGTAAGATAGGCAAGCATGGTGGCGGCTCTCGGGAGGCATACGTAGTATATATCCAGCCGAAACGCCTTCGCCGGATGACAGAAGATATCAAGGGTGTCTGTGCCGTTGCCTCACTTCTGTGCTCATACTGTTGAACGCGGATACGAATACGTCCTGAACATCCACTGCTGACAATTCGTCGGCAGTTCGCGTCAGAGCTGCGGTACGTGGACTTGACTTGGGAGGATGCACGGGAGCTGGCAGCCGATCGCTCGGCCCGAAAGCAGTTTAATATGGTATGATGATGATGATGATAAAATGATCCTGATGACAGCCGGCTTGCAAACATTCGCATAGCTGTTTCTTTATGGTGCTACATTATTTTTACCCATTTTGTAAAGCATTCCTTTCCATTATTATAAAACTGTACGTTTCAGATACTTTGTTTGAAAATCAGTGTTTTTCTTTTAAGTAGGTAATATAAATAAAGTGCATTACTACTTTTTAGTGGGTAGTATAAAGAAAGTGCACTAATACACTTAAGTGGGTAATATAAAGAAAGTGGACATTTTGTTACTATTAAAATTAAATCAACAATGTAACTAGCTTTTGAAATAATGTGCAACATAGCCATATGTAACTTCATACACCATTATATTGATTTAATAATGAGTGTTTTACCTACTAAATGTTTTTTTTTGTTATTTAACCTACTATCAAAAGTAGATGAACGGGTGGTGGCCCAGTGGGTAGCGTCGCAGTCTCTGAGTCCAGAGATCGTCGGTTCGAATCCCCACTTCGACACGACTCGATTACTATTTTCAAGCACAAGCCGCTTCGGCTTTATTGAAAATAGTATTTACAAATTCAAATATGTGCAAATATCATAAGATTGCATAGATTTTTTTTTCAATTAAAAAAAAAAGTTACGAATACCTATGCAATTTCAGGCATTAGATTATTATTTCTAAGGCGTTTTTGAGACATAATTTACGTATTTAAATGTTTTAAAAACCTCGAATTTGAATGAAATAACATATTTAATATTTTAACTCCATGTTTTATGTAAATTCCTACGTAAATTATGTCTCAAAAACTATAATATAAAAATACCTAAAGTTGCAAACACGTGAATTATTATAACGACGGCAGAAACCTCAATCACGGGATATACATGTTGTTCTTAAAGGCTTTGTAGAGTAATAAACTAAGTTATAAATATTAAAAATTTTGAAGCCTTTTTTTCTAATTCCAGCAAGAATTACAGAATTTACGTCAAATAAAAAGAGTTAAAACATAACGTTATTTAACAAAAAGCTTAATTATGAATTCTATTTTTAATTTAAAATGTGTCTAAATTGATTTTTTTTATGCAGCAAACAAACCCTGACACAATTTTGTTCCCTTACCTAAAAACGATAATTTTTTTTCAAATTGAAACTAACAAAAAAATTACTATCTTATCCCGCAGTACAGTTTCAAAAGAGTTTTAGATTTGTGATAATATTAATAAATTGCAGTAAGCCCGTCATGGGCAAAACAATTTTTTGCAATTTAAAGATACTAAAAAAATGTAGGAAATCGGCACATCATTCAGTATGAAAACTTAAAGAAATAAAATTTTACTATGGCAACCATAGCAATGAACCCATAATAAATAGGTATATACATTATCAATGTTTTTATTGGCTATTTTTAAGGATTGCATTGTGCATATTTTTAACATGATGTAAAAATTCTCGAAAACCCTTCTCACATACTTCAAGCATTACTTAAAACAGAAATTCTCAGATTGGTTAGGCATTCTACCAGTTTCTTGTAAAAGCTTTCACAAACTCCATTTGCTTCCATATCTCCTCATGTTGGTTTGAACATCCTTGCTCAAAACGTATTCTTCTTTGTTTGTTGAGGTATTTTATCAATAACAGCTGGATTTAGGAGTCTAGATAGGGTACTCTATCAAGTGTTAAGGGTAACCATTGATTCTGAGTTGAACTTCAATAAACCGCAGCACTTGCGTGTGGGAATTATCGGTATAATTATTTGTGTCGCGAGAACACATGTCATGTAAACGCGATTCTGTTCGTGCCCCTTTCCTATCTTGGCTAATGTTCATACTTCATGGCCGGTTGCGGGTGCGGATGCGGGCGCGGGCGCGGGTGAGGAAACGTGTGAATTGAAAGCATGGCATTTGAAATATCAAATGTCTGGCTTACAATTTCCATGTAAATTGGTAGTAAAACGCAGGTTAGAAGTATTGTAAACGCCTAGATATGTTTTTTTGCTTTCCGACCCGGGTTGTGGTCTCGTGGTAGATTCGGGGACTCCAGATTAAAATCTCTGAGTTCGAATCTCACTCCAGCACAACTTGTTCCCTGTTTTATGGCACAGTTATTTCCGGTCATTTAAAAGCGGCCCCGAAATTGAAAAATATGAGTTTATCACAAGAACTCAAATGTTTCTTTTTTAAATATTGTAAATAATTTTAATAAATATAAAAGTATTCAGTGTTTAATTATTTTTTTTCTTTACTTAAACTATTCATTTAGTTAAGTCATAAAAAAAGTTTACTTATCTCATAAATAAAAATGTTTGTATGGGTTCCCAACTTCAGAACTGTCCCAGCCACTTCATCATTCATTATCACAGTATAAAATTATATTTATGGGTAGATGAGTAGCGACGCCGTTGGATTGAAAATATATCCTACATAATGTTTATCATCAGTGAATTAATTTGAACCAAGTTTTACAAAACTTGTAAGTGACGTTCAAATAAATATACTACTGCGCGATGTTTAGATCATAGTTCGTGATCTCGTCCGCGTCGGCGTCCGCGCCCGCCAGTCAGTGTGAACTCACGCCAACCTCCCCCAGGGCCTGTAGCGGCGCTATCAGAGTAATTACAAGTTGCCAACACGAGGGGCGCTCCACCCCTCGATAGCCGGAATAGTTCACAGGGGCGCGGGTCATACTAATCAAAGGTGTCTGCACAAAACGCCGCGCCGGGCCGTATTTGCGTGGGTAAATCAAACGTGAATTTGGCTGATTACATTTAGAATAGAAATTTCCTTTCAAGCATCAGAGCAGGGTTTAAAAATATATCTACATGTATATAAAAGTTGGTTGAAGGTTCATAGATAAAATGCTTTTAGGATAAGACATTGGGGATGCTTGCACACCTGCAGGCCATATGTATTTTAAAACACTCCCAACGTTACTCTGTATTTTAAGACTTGAGCAAACTCAAGGCCCGGTAGAACCAAGTAAAGTTAAGGTTAGGTCAAGGCTAAATTCAACTAATAGTTCCTTTTGCAACAAATGTTGACATAATAGGAACTATAATTTGAATTTAGCCCTGACTTGAACATTTTTTTGTGCAACCGGGCCACAAATCCCCACATTTTTTCTGTACAGATTTTAACTTCAATCGTCTAATAAATGGTTAACTGCTCGCAATAATTATTATTCTCCCCAGTAACTTCGGTACTACCGGATTATTCTCGGACTCCAAAAATAATATTTAAGATACTAATATTATATTGTTTTGTTAATTAATCCATAGTAAAGTCAATCGAAAATATCAAGCTACACTGCACCTAAAATCATTTGGTTGTAACACGTGTGATAACAAAGCTAGTGCAGGAGTGAACATATTTCCAATAGGCGCCGCTCCAACGCGGACGCGGATGTATGACCATGATTTGCGTTCAGGTTTTTAGTCCGTTTTGTTCCCGTATTATTATTCACTTTCACCACGTGTTGCGCTAATTTCAGCCCAAATGCGGACAGGAATAACTTTGCACGTGTTTTTCCCGCCTCCAAATTTTATAGCTTTCAATTATAATAAATCATTTTAATATTAAAGCGACCAGCGAGTTAAATCCGTAAATGCAGGTAAATATCCAGCTCATTGAGGTTTTGTTCGGCAGAGTGCGTTTATCAGCCACTGGTAAAATATATCCAATACAAATATTAACGCTCAAAATTGAGCGAGAGCAAAAACGTCATTTGCGAAATTAAATGTCAACAACCTTGAAACACAATAGTAAAATAGTTTTTACCAGACAGACTTGCATTAAAAATTATTTGTGTTTTTTTGTGCATAGACTTCTGAAAATCTTTTTCAGCTAAAATAAATTTCTCTCCGAGTATTCAATTTACTTTCTACTTTGAGATTAAAAATAATTTAAAAGAAAAATCCTTGCGTATTGCCAGTAAAATTTGATCTCGCTTAATGAGTTATTTTGTTTTTAGAAATATTAAACCATATTTAAAACGTAATAACTTAAAGTTTAGGTCTATCTTAAGAAGAAGAAAAAGAAGAATAACTTAAATAGGCATTTAAAATGTATGTATTCATAACAAGAAAACTTAATAAAAATGGGAGGATGCACGGGAGCTGGAGGCCGATCGCTTGGCCTGGAGGCAGTTTGTGGATTCCATATGCTCCACATAGGGAATGGATATGGTATGATGATGATTAAAAATTAAATATCGGTTTCGTATCTCCTGTTTTCCAAATGAATGTAGGTTTTTTAATCTGGAACTGAACAGGTACTAGTAAATATTGACGATTATCATTCACCTTTATTAATTAATAGAAGTGAGTTATTTTTGACAAGGCTCTGTGTTCTTAAGCCACTGAAATACAGTTTGCATAAGGGGAATTATGATAAAATTAATGAAATCCTTGTGAATACAAATGAGAAGAAAGCCTAAACATTGACAACACTCTGGAAGTATTCTCTTGTATTTTGCAATCGACCATAGAACAACACGTCTCACATACTTGACAAAATCATTCACAATACCCAAAATGGCTTAGTCGCGCCCTTTCAAAGATAATTCGCGAAAAGTCTAAAGCACACGCACTTTTATAACGTTTCCAAAATCCAAGAGACTACGGTACCCAAAAACAATTTGCTACAAAATGAATAAAATCCAATCCAAAAAGATTATTGACCTACATACATATAATCCTAAGGGATCAGTCGAGCTATCCAAAGTCTCTAGTCTGGTTGACACGATATACGCCACGATATGATTTTTTAAAGGTGTATACAGCTCTCCAGCTGACCAATTTCCCGATATGAATTTAACCCCTCCATCACACGGTGACACAGGTACCGTAAGTACTGTTCATGTCTCACCCAATAAAATTTTGACAGTTTTATGTTGGTTAGACACATCCAAGGGAGCTGGCTGCGATGGTATCCCTCCTAAACATGTTGTTAAGTGTGCTTACTCATTAGTTTACCCTCTAAACATAATCTCGTGAATCAATAAGTAAATCACTAAGTGAAGGAGTGTTTCCATGTGCCTGGAAACAAGCAAATATTGTCCAATACGCAAAAAAGGATCCAAAATTAAAATCTACAACTACCGGCCAATATCTATACTCAATACACTTGCAAAAGTATTTAGTAGCCAAAAATACATTGAAAAACTAAAATATCTGCTTTATGCAGTTGATAAGAAAAGGTAAATCAAAATAAAAACTCACGAAGACTGCTTAACGCTTCAAGAGGATCTAGATCGATTATCAGAGAATTGTACAAAAACAGAATAGTAGCTAACGTTAATAAGTGTCAGTAGTATATTACATTCATACGAAAAAAGAAACCTATGTTCTTTAATTGCACACTAGGTGGTGCTCCAATTGCAGCTGTCGACTTCGTCCGTGATCTTGGTAAAGTTTTGGATAGTAAACTTTTATTCACGCAACACATCGACATGATCACTACATAAGCTTACAAAAATATTGGATTCGTCGCAAGGGTTTGCAAATTGATATTGGATAACAGAAAACTATATACTTTGCTTATGTATGTAGTATTCTTGAATATGCAAGTTGCATCTGGTCTCCAGTTTTTATTCAAAATGTTATGTCAAAAATTGTTTTTTAAGCATCTTAATTTTCGGTGCGGGAGATCATCCGAGTCCTGTGAAGCGAATTGCAGACACTTTAATATCACTACGTTTGAAGCAGAATAACAGTTTTAGATATGATATTATTATTCGATATTGTACAAGGGCAAAACGACTGTCCGGAACTCTTAAAAAAAAAATCTCTAATTGTTCCCGGTCACACTGGCCTTTTGAGGAGCCTCTGTATCGAACAAATTATGCGCGGGACAGCACAGTATCGCGCCCAACGCACTCTTATAACCACAGGCTCAATCAATTTTTTTTTTTACTGCCACAAAAAAATAAATTCAAACAAAATATTATAAGAGCGCTAACTGAGCAGGATACACTTTAATACACTTTTAGGCTGAGGGTGGTGGTCGTGGGGACTTCTTGATTGTGTTTTGCGCATTGGATTTAATACAAGATTCAATGCGTAAAGAGTAATCGGAGCTTGGTTCTAAAGATGTTTCACGACTTAACCCTCAGCCTTGCACTCTCTTCACTCTAACACAAACTAACTACAATAATAGTGTTGTGTTGCGATTTCTTTCTTTCTTTGATTTTTTTTTTTCGTTGTTTCTGGCTATCTAAAGTAATTCATTCATAAAATGTGAAATCTGTGATTGGCCTCACGATCAGTTTATTTAATATTGTAAAGATACTTCATATCATGTCATGGCTGTTGATTTCCAATAAATAAATCTGATTTCTGAAACCAGCTTTTATTTTATATTAGGTTAGAATATTGAATCAGAGAAACGAGAAAGGAAGATATTGAATATTTAACGATATATCGTGATTTCACCTAAAATAATAGCAAGTCGTGTAAATAAAATAAAACTGCAGGTCAGTTGAATCAAGTATACTTTTTACAATTCAGAATGAGATGAGAAAGGACAAGTGCATTAGTTGATTTGACTGCAGTTTTATTTATACCTGAAACACGATAAAAATGACACTACTTGAACAGTGAAAAGGTCGGATGATCGATAGGGTTATTAAGAAAATGATTATGAAGTAAATTGGCTTCCATTTCTAATATGTGGGTAAAGATATTATTATCCTTAGGTAGGAAGGGTCTGAGCTATTATAATTGTTTCAAGATACACAGTCTGCAATGATGATAAAACGATGCATAATATTTGTTTGTGTTTCTACTCTTGTATTCGTTGTACACAAAGAAAGCACATAATAATACAAGAAATAACCATAATATAATTAAAGCAGTAATCATACAATAATAATGTAGGTTATATTATTATCTCCGACCAAAGTAATTTGGGTACATTTAAATTCGTTTTCGAAAATGCATCACATTAACAAAAGGTTGTTGTTTCTGCGGTAGCGAAAAATTTCACAAACTAAAAGCTTCATTATAGGTAAGTGTATTTTCAATTACCCTTATAGGGTTAGATAGTATTGTTTCATGTTTACCCAATATCTATTTAGTGTTGTGGACAATATTGCGTCCAAAAGCTTTCAGCTTCTAAAAGCAACAAAACCGAAACAGCGAATCCATTATATCTCCCATGTCCATCGAAACTCACTAGCAAAATGAATTTCGATTTAACTTAATTATGGTCTTGTCCGACCAATTATGAATACGTATTGCGAATATAGAGATGACGGAAATTGTCGAAGCAATGTCAGAAGGTCTACTCTGCCATGGCGCACTCAAAGCTTTAGTAATTCGATAGAATACAGCCACAATTGCTTTTCGTTCTTTGTTACATTTTCAAAAGCTTGGGTTCAAAATCAGCAATGGAATCTAGGATCGAGTTGAACACTTTATCAACAATATTTATTTATACATTTTTAAATTAAATTGACTTGAAAAACATGAATCTGATGTATCAAAGACAACTACTAAAAACAAAATTGTTCTAATTTTACAGTCAGTAACTAATCAAATACCTTTATTTTAAGATGTACATTTAATAATCAATTCTTACAAGTAACTCGAGTATAGATGAACTAAAATGTTTCGATTACAGGTAAATACGTACACGGGAACAGTACGGGTTTGTTTAAATCGATAAATATATTATTGTTGTTAAAAAATGCGACATTTTATTAAATAATTGAACATGTCGCAGACTGGTGTAATTCAAATGTTAGTGAATTGTGCAAGAAACTAAATATTAAATAACTACAGTCGGAACGTACAAGTTTCGGTAGGTGGATATCCAATGTATATTATGCATTTAGATAGGCCTGCTGAAGAAGGAGTAGTGAGACGTTATATAAACTTTCACATGCGATTCAATGTTTAATGTATTCCAGTTGGTAATTTATTTCGCTCCTGTGCTGTTTCCATTCCTCGGCTACATCAAAATCATTACGAACTAATAGAGGCTTTTCAATCTCATGATTACGATATACGTACAAACGCTTAAAACTTTTTACCCTTTTCAATCAAGAAGGTAGACTTTCGTCTCAAATAATACAGTAATAATAGCAGTTGCATATCATTCTCCATAATTTCACTTGCGGGGGCTGAATCAAATTAGCTGAAATACACAGAGGATATTGTATTTGAACAATTGCATTATGTTTTGTACAACTTTTGTATTATGATTATGAATAATTTTAGCCATCTGTTGTCATTACTATAATAACATTACTAATGCGCGTCGCGTCGTTTTATTTTAGAAGAATAATGTTTATTTTGTTTCAAATGGTAATAAGCAATTAAAGCGTTTAAACGCAAAAGAACACTAGACATATTTGCAGTTTTTCCTACACTGTTGTATTATTAGATATTTTCATTAAATTTTTTTTTTTTTTTATAATTGTTGCTTTCTTGCTACCAATGTAAGACCAACTGGCTTCGAACAAGAATTCACTAGAAGGGTCGTTTCCATACAATTAAAAAAAAAAATTCCACCGTCTAATGGCTCCAGCACATAGGCCAATACACGAAACGTGTGGTGACGTTGATGTCTTGTGATGACGTAGATGCCTAATGATGACGTAGTGAGAGACGGAGTGGGTAACTAGACACCTAGACACGGTAGTATTTTTCAAGTATGGAATGTCACTTTTCTGAAATTGTTCGAAGCCAACAACTGAGGCCGAAAATAGAAGAGTTTTGTTACGAGTTTATTTTATTTTAAACCGCAAAACCAATTAACAAAAATATAATATTTTTATTAATTACCTGCACTGTGATATTATAAGATTTATTCTACAAAAAAATATTATAATGTTATATAAATAAATAAATAAATAAATAAATAAAAAAAAAAAAAAAAAAAAAAAAAAAAAAAAAAAAAAAAAAAAAAAAAAAAAATATAATAATAATAATAATTGTCACAATTTAGCACAACAGTACTATTCTCTATTTATATTTAATTTATGTATCGCTTTAATTAAAGTGTTTTTTTTTGTAAAAGGCATGCGCCGTAAATATATATAAATAAAATAAATAAATAAATTACTAAGACTAAATGGGTAGAAATATGTTAGTAGTATGGGTAGAAATGGCAACCAATATTTTAGCTTACATGTTGTAAGGAATCCATGGCCCAGTAAAAAACAGGTATAGAATAATTATGATTATACAGATTATTGAAAAAATGACAATTTAACAACAAACATTACTCGTAAGAAAATACAACAAATTTATAAAACGTTAATTAAATATGTTAACGGCATTTTATTTGACCAATTAGCACTTTTGATTTGTAACGGGCATCCTAAGACTAATTTGGTAAAACCAAGCATACACAATGTTCAATTAGCTTACAAAGTTAAAAAAAAATCACAATATATTGTTTAGTAAATATTTTTATTTCTAACAGAATTGCCCTTGCCCTTCATCAACAGAAGTCTAGAGCGTAGAGTTTTTACACATTGCTGTAAATAAAAAAAACAAACGTTTAAATGGATTCATATTCTTTATTATTTTTTAAACAAATACTTTTATGTTAGGGGCTTATTATCACTTCTCCTTGAAGTGAACGTCAAACAAACACCAGGTATAAAATGTACCACATAATATACTGGTTTATTAACGCAATATTATTATGTACTCGGCAAAATTAGCGTTGGCGTAACTACTTAATTGTTAAAATTTTTAAGAAATTTATATTTAGAGCTCGTATGTACATATTTCTTTTCTCTAAGTAATTAATTTCTTTAAAAAAAAATTACTTGTCCATTTCCTTACTCGCACGCAATGGTGCAAAGTAGTAGCATTAGTAGTAGCATTAGCTCTACCAATGTAGAGTATTTTCATCATTTTATTAAATGATTGTAAGGTGATCAGTCTTATGGTTTAGTGCCAGTGCAAGATAACATACTCGTACATGAAATACTAGTGCCAGAGCAAGATAACATACATGAAATACTAGTGCCGGTGCAAGATAACATATTCGTACATGAAATACTTGTGCCAGTGCAAGATAACATACATGAAATACTAGTATCAGTGCAAGATAACATATATGAAATACTAGTGCCAGTGCAAGATAACATACTCGTACATGAAACACTAGTGCCAGTGCAAGATAACATACATGAAATACTAGTGCCAGTGCAAGATAACATACATGAAATACTAGTGCCGGTACAAGATAACATACATGAAATACTAGTATAAGCAATATCTTCTAACCAATCAGAAACAGTGGTGTGACAAGGTCAAGTCTACTCGAACTCTATTCACAATTTAGTTTGATGGGCAGATAGCGCAGATAGTACAACAATGATGTAAAATACATATAACAAAATAATAGAAAATATTAGGCTATGGGAAGTGGGATATGGAAAGGAGTTTCGGAAGTACGAGAGAAGTGAATTTACAAGGGAGGGGATATGTGGAGGGAAATCAAGTTGCTACCGATAAATAATGATGTTTTATAAAATACTATATTTTATTAATATTTCACGTAAGACTGATCATCCTAACTTCAAGAGTCACTGCACTTAGTGTACCAATGCAGTCCCCTAAGCACCATTGGGTGCGAATACGGGAAAGTAGTAGTAGTAGTAATATAATGCTAATACATCCACCTGCTACATAATAATAAGAGTAATAATGATGAATCCTTTATAAGGAACTGAATCACACTCCATTTACACCATGCACTGTGTATCCTGTTATATAACATGAGAACACAAAAGCATGTTTTTTTACATTAAATATAATATTGTTCGCGTCTAAAAATCAGTAGCACTTCATTCTTTGTACAATTTTTTGAGATAATTTAAATCAAAATAATTAATTGACTGGAATAATACTAGGCGAAATGGGGATTGTTGTAATACATCAAGTGGACCCAGCCAATGATAGGTCATAAGCCCTGTAAACGCCTAGATATCCGTATTCCCTTTCAAAATTTTCGCCTCTGTTGAGATGTCAAATTGGAATAAATAATGATCATACATAAATTCTATCCTACTTTCCTCTTATTCGCAGCTGAAGGAGCATGATAAGGTATACCAGTAGCGTGCGCTCCATACAGGCATAAAAGTAAAAGGCCTTCCCTACAGAAAAAGCATACAAATAAGAAGTGCAATTACCTATAATTTAAAATATTAACCAAAATTCCCAGAACTCCCAACTTATTAACATTATTTCAAACATACGCGCAAATAATCAGTAGCCATGCTAATCACTGCGCCAGCGCCACCCAATGAACATACAAAATTGTGTCATAAGCCTTTTTTCAAGAACAAATTTCATCTTTTTTTATTATTATTTATTTTAAATTTTATTTCAAAAATACATTTTACATGAATTCCCCATGAGTTACAATAAACTCATTTTGGGCCTATAAATAATTACATTAAATATATATATATATTTCGTGCCAGAACACACAGTTATTACAAACACAAAAAAAATATTATTTACAATCAGAATACAACCCAATACAAATACACGAATTATTTACACCTTCCACATACTGCCTGAGGTAATAGAGATGTTAACTTTCAAACTAAATTTGTCATGTTAAAGGCAGTTCTTTATGTGGTTAATTTTAACAGTACCTACTAAAGGTATTTCTTTAAAAATAAAGATATGAAGAAATTTTGGTATATTCAATAGAATTATTTTTTTGTTTTTTATACTGCCTACCCTGATACTCTGTGCACGCCTCTGAGGTACAGCAATAAGTGCAGTGCATCTTATATTATATAAAATACATACATTGATAAAAAAATACTTAATTAGTGAAATATTTTTTAAAACTATTAGTTTTTATTTGTTCCATCTCGGTTTGGGTAGAGTACCATAGTGCGACGGAGCAGTTGCACATTTTTAATAATTTATCATACTATTTTGTTCGTTGCGTTCCCCTTTTTGTTGCACCTGCCACTTTTGCCCTCAACAAAGTTTCAATAATAATTAGTGGGGCGGCCAGAGACGATTTCAAGTTTTTATTACTGTCCTTGCATAACTGCAACACAGCGCAATAACGAACTAAGAAATTTAAAACGGATATTTCAGATATCGGCGCCAATTAAATTTGTTAAAAATGCATTGTTCCAATAACAGGTTAGTCACACAATCGGTAAATTCAAAACAAGGGGGTTCAATAATATTAATAATTTTATATATAATATTTATTATTATAATAATATGGGGATATAACAATCTCAAATAGTCGACGCTTGAATTGATCAAAGGAAAATTGCCATAACGACAAAGGAGTAACTACAGTACCTATTTGAAATATTTGTTTATATACGAATTAGCTTTAATTTTCGGCTTGGCTTGTTTGCTACGGCCATTTCGGCCATTGTAGGTAATGGTAATGCCTTACTTTATAAAGTTATGTTACTAACAGTTTTCGGAAAAAATATTTATCTCTTTTCTGTCACATTTATTTCAATTTGATTTTTTATTAATTTATTATTAACGGCATTAATTCCTTTTACAAAAAAACAACAACAAACAAAACAAAATTATAAAATTTTACTTATTGTAGGTAAAACATCAACTTGAAGCATACTTCGATATATTATTGTACCAAAGTAAGCTTCAAGTGAATATAATTGTTACAATTTAGCACAAGAGTACTGTACGAAAAGACAATAATTATCTTATTGCATAGAATGAGAAGGCATGTGATTATCGAGTGAGTAGGTATATGAAGTAAAATTTTACTACTCAATATATGCTTTAAATGAAATGCGTGACTGCTCTTTCTTTAACCTTGTGGTACATAGGGTGCTGCATTGGTACACTAAGGTATCTTGATTATTAAATTTATGAATCGTGATGTAGTGGGTATCACATAGGGCACCTAGGCTACCAAGAATAAGATCGCGGGATACATTATATGTACATTAATGCCCCTGAGAATTTTATTGTTCTATGAAAATTCCGGGTTGTCGCATATTTTCTATTTGAGGCCATTAGAAGCAAAGTTACAAAACTCCATTTTCACTAAGGCTCATAATCGCCTAAAACTGATAAGCATTGTCTTGGGCCCCATGTATTCCCGTAGCATGTATTCATATACAAAATAGTTTTAGGCGATTATGAGCTTTAGTGATTTTTTTTTCTAACTTTGCTGCTAATAGTCTCATTTGTCAAATTAACTTCATTGTCCGTTTAGTTTATTTTTTAATTTTTGAAATGAACATCAGTGACTTTTATTCTTACAGAAAGAATATTTTGAAATTTAGAAAAGCTTTGAGAGATTGTGATATAATGTGAGCAAAATAATTTTCGCAACACCTGGTATCAAGAAGTCCAAGAAGTCGAATATTAAAATATTCTATCTACGGTTAATATTGTAGTTATTAAACCTGATACAAGTTTAATAATGTTAAATTTGTGAAGAAACAACAATAATGTGAAAATGCACAATTTAAATTGTGTTTCAAGTATTTCTATAAATAATAAACTGATATTCATGATTACCATGAGAGGTTTAATTTAAAAACATCATGCCCTTTTCTGTTCAGCTGTCAAAGCACAATTTGACGTATATGTCGATAATTATATCGATTTTTTTATTGGTTTAAATAAATACAGAAGTAAACTGACTTTTTTCTAATTAAATGTAGGTATTCTCGGTCAATAACACCACGTTTAATCGTAATTTTACTAATTATTTTAGCTTTATTATCCCAAACAAAGAGATCTCACATAAATCATTATCCAAACAACAAGACGGGACGTAAATGTGTATTCGAGACGTTTCGGGGATTTGAAATAAAATTTTGTATTATAAATACGTACGGGAATACCTAATCTAATATTTATGTGCTTTGTCGATTGTTCAGCGGCCAACGCACGCTTATAGTTTGTTAGTTCATGAAGTAAACAAATATATTGTTTTTTTTTTACTTTCGTTAATTTTCCAAGTTAACGTACAAAATAGAATGCATTGTGAAACACGCGGAAGTTTTTCATAGTAAAAAGTATAATCTAACATTTAACATAGTTATTTTATATCTAAAACCAATCAATTATATGGCAAGTTTTAACAATAAATAAATAGTAGCTTCCTATTTCCAGTATGAAAGCTGTCTGGAGATCGGATGTTTACTCGGTTAAAACAAAATGCCGCCTTTATAACGCCTGATCACACACTGTTCTCCTCTATGGCTGCGAATCATGGCACCCTAACCAGGGCCAAAATAGCAGGCTTCTAAGTTTTGAGAATAAGTTGCTTAGAAGAATATTAGGTGTGCGGTGGTTTAACTTTGTAAGGAACGAGGAAGTGAGGCAACGGACACAGCAACCCTTGGTATCTACTGTCATACGGCGAAGGCGTTTCGGCTGGCTAGGCCATATACTATGTATGCCTCTATGCTAGCCAGCTGTTTATAATGCGGCATTTTGTTTTAACCGAGTAAACATCCGATCTCCAGACAGCTTTCATACTGTTGAATGCGGCGCCCGCTACACCAAATCGCACTCCCAGTTTTGTCTGAACTCTGCCGTTTTCTGTCATGTACGCTCCAGGTTATTTGAAGCTCTCGACCCTTTCGAGGACTTGTCCCGACAAAGCCAGGACTTAAAAAAACTGTCCATTAATAATTTATCTGAAATTTACTGGAAATTTATTATTTAAGTGGTATTTATTCGACATTACGCGTAAAATTATTTAATTAACCGAATTTTTATTTAAATATTGTGGATATCGCGTATTAATTTCTCTCCATGAGTGTACCTAGTGAAAAAATATTAATTCTTGATGTGCGAAATCGCCTTCAGAACAGTGTATGTCACCCCTTGCGGGCGGGCCACCCTCGTCATGTATGACACGTCCCCAGGTAATACGATGTAATTGAAATTCGAATCATTAGTCTGGTCGAGCTATAATAATTGAATCTACTGTGAGACGGACAGAACGTCGAGCGTCGGCGTTGCGTTGCGTCGCAGTCGTTAGTATGTTGCGTCAATCAACGAAGTGTTGCACAGATTTATCACACTTGGTTTATCGATTTCACAGTTGCAAACCAGTTGCTCTATTCTGAATCTTTATTTCGAGGTTATCGTCAACTTATCCTCTGAACTGAAATCGGTTTTCATCTACGAAAAATGACATATTTTGAAGCAATGTTGGAAGATTTGTACAGTCACTGGATAACTGGACACCAGTAAAGCTGCAGAAGGAGGTGGGCCCCCATTTTCCTCAGTCACTTGATTCACAGTCATTAGAACATTTATATTTTAGTAGTATATTCCACAAAACTAGACAATCGTGGCAAGCTGCGCGATAATCAAAGAGAATAGAAATACAGAAAGTAGTTTCGGCAATAAAACACGTTTGTTAAGTTAAGTAGCGTAAGTTCTTGTGTCGTATTAAACGGTTGGGTGTATTGAGCCAAGGTGGCTGTTGATCAGATTTATCACACTTGGTTATGTGGAGAATCCACAGAGAGTTGGTGCCGTCGACTGTCAGTTACCGTGTGTCTACTTTACCCAAAGCCACAACATGCCGTAACTTGGACTTAAACTGTAATATCCACTGTCCTGCGATGTATGTATTCTCTACCTAAGTTCAAATTTAATAACTAGAATAAAAGATAAAAATATAAACGTAATAGGTACTTCGAATGCACACAATCATATTTTAGGAAACTTACAACACTATAACACGACTAGAAGCATAGAAATGCACTGATTGAATGTCGTATTCTTTTTCAATTTATTTAGGAAACGATAACGATAAAAATGATGACTGATATAAAGTAATGCGAAAAATTGTATCTAAAAAAATTGCTTTACGCATCTCGTAAAAAGTGAAAAGCTTTGACTTGCGTCTACTCGGGATGTACCTAGTCGACGTAATGTAGGTACATTTATATTATTTATATAGGTATTATATGAATATAATAAAGTGTAATTTTAATATTATTAGTTTGTGAAGTTATAATTAGATTTTATCGTCAACTAAAGTTATGTTCGTTATTATTTAATAATTAAGCGGAAGAGATTTTCAAATTTTCTCTGTAGACTGCTCTAAGTAAAACGTGGTTAATAATTATTGTGATGTCGTAAATTATTAATATATATATATTTTTAATATCAATTTCTCGAATATTTAAATACACCTAATGCCATTTTGAACAAATAAGTGTCGAAATGTTGAAAGTCATAATCGTGAAATAAATCTATGCTATGTCCAAAATAATATCCCAAGTAACAATTTAGTTCTGAAAAATTTATAGGTTATAGAACCTAATTGAGTCGTATAGCAACAAAGGCGACCAAAATAGTATGAAAAAATTTTCGGCAGTTTAAAATTGTATGATTGTAAACTTGGTAAGATTTCCGTTTTTGATCCCAAAATCAGACTTAGAAGCATTTATGGCCGTTTTTGATTGTGAAGGGATAAAAAAACGGTTTACAATCATACAATTTTATGTTGCTGAAAATTTGTCAGACCTTCATTGCCGCCTTTGTCTATTAGACTCAATTATGACCTTTTTAGTACTAAAATTGTTACTTGAGATCCCATCCGCGTAAAATTTGAATTCACATCGTATGCGTAAAACATGTTCAGGTCCTAGCTTAGATTGATTTAAAGAATTTGACAAGCTTTTAGCTGCCTTTGGAAATAATATAAGAAAGGAAGCATATTCAGAATACCGTTTACATTTAAGTGTTTAAAAGATTTGATAAAGGAGATTAATAAAATTTAACTCGAAAAAAACTTAGTCATAGTTATAGTTGATTACAAAACGCCTTCGAAAATCCAATCAAATGAAATCAGTTTTTGCGAAAAAATAAAAATACACAGATTGAAAAAAAATTGTTTTTACAAAAATGCACATACTTTGGAGTACCTATGTACTATCTTTCAAATAGTATTTAATTTTAAAGGTACGGAATTTTTGAATGTTGAAACTAATCTTTTTCTTTGTTCTATCATTTGAACCTCAAGATTTTTCTTTGTGTTCTTTATATGCGTCCATTAGAACTTTATGGTGAACTTGATAAATATGATGGATTGATTGTGTTCCGAATTAGCAACATTTAACTTAGTAGATCATGCTCGCATCACATGTGTAAAAAAGCAACAATTCGTGGAAAGTTAATAAAACCAGCTTCTCAGATGTGATTTCAAATACAACGTAACCTAAAATTATAGCAATATACGGTGATAAACCGGATTAAAAATCCGTAGGTTTTTTCTTCTAGCAAAAGATGGGGCGGTATTCCGAATCACCAACAGTATTCCAAATATGCCTCTTTTCCTCTGCTCTGCGGAAGCGATATTAAACTTTTGAACAAAAAATATTCAACATGTGAATTTAGAATAAAAAATACAACCGATTAAAGAATAAAAATGTAAATGAATAAAAAAGTATACGAGCTAATAAAAATACAATCAGAGAACATCCTTTATGTCTGTAGAGGGATTAATAAACTAAATAGTTAAATCTGATTCTGAAATAAAGGTTGGATTTGTGCTACTATTATTATCCTTAATTTATATTTATTTATCATGGAATATGTTCTAACGAAATTTTACGAGAAAACAGTTTCACGGTTTGAACTGAAAACTGGTTAAATCATTTAAAATAAATCTATTAAATGAGCAATAAATTCTAATCGTATTTCACATTATCCATTAATAATATTATCGGCGGAAGCTAATCACATTTTCAGATTCTAGTTAAATGTATCCCCGAAATGGTGTCAGGGCGGAATCAGGGAGGGGCAATTTGTGACCATCATTTCATTAAATAGATAATTACCACTATTTCAATTCCACGGCACGAGTCCGCCCCTGGTGACTGCATGCACTGAACCTACAAATCATCTGATTTTGGCGTTTATCTACAAGCAGGTCCGGACTAGTAGATGTGGCCGAATTGATTAATAGGTTCTGAGGATATTAAGAACCACTTTCTGCGGGCCTGTAAATTGCTCTACTTGTTCGTGATTCGTGAAATACTATCGACATGCCATGTTATTCCGACTCTGGAATTGATGGAAATGTGTACTAATGTTTCGAGAATAGGCATTGCTGGGTAGCGAGTACTAATGAGATTCTACACACTTATCTTACTTAGTCGATAAGTATATGTCTAAATTTTCCATGTGAATAATGTTTTTTTTATTACCTTCGTTAACAACATTCGTCTAGGTGCCGGATACACCAAGAAAAGTTAAATTGAAAGTCAAGGGCAATTTCAAATAAAAGTTCCTTTTGCAATCAATTTTAACATAAAACAAGCTATTATTTGAATTTAGCACTAACTTTAAACTAACCCTAAAAGTCTTTCTTAAAAATATCAATAGGTAAAATATTTATTACTAAAAAATCTATCAGAAATATTTTTTCTCTAGTTGTTCATGTAATAAAATGATCAAGATACACTGCACTTTGACAACAAAAAAAAACACCAATGCAGTGCCCTATACACCATTGGGTGCGGATAAGGAAAGGTAGGTCCTCTAGTTTAGACTGAAACTAAAGGAAAAGACTGATAATTTCACCTTCTTGATGATACATTACACTTAAGTTACCAATGCAGTACCCCATGTACCACTAATTGCGGATAAGGGAATGATGATGTTGATGCATACACCGTCCCTTAGCACCATCAGAAGTGGATATGGAAAAAAAAAATATATGCAGAAGATAAGGTAATATTTTTTATTCATCTATTTTAGCGTATGTCATTTTGGCCGAGATATTTTAGCGTATGTTATTTTGGCCGAAGATACGTTTATTATTGATTTTTCGCAAGTTCTTTTTTCTTTATGAAACCCGTTTTTATGATACAGATTTTGTTTTTCTGGGCTATTATGCCGTGTTTGTGGGATTGTTGCTGATCTCTGAAGGTGCATAATAAGCTAGAAAAACATAATTTGTATTCTTGAAAAACTTGTGGCCGTAACTTGTTTATCATCATAAAGTCATATTAATTAACTGTACAAATGAATAAGTAACAATATAAGATATCAACAACAAGAGCGTAAGTATGAAATCTAGAAAAAATGGACTTACTAAAGTTATTAAAAATCGTAAGCAAAAATATTTTTTGTACCCAATGACAAACTGTAGAACTGCAGCTTACCTTCATGTTATAAAATGATCAATTTACCCTGCACTTGGAGTACCGATGTAGTGCCCTATGCACAATTGGGTGCGGATAAGGAGAAAGTTCTAATAGTAATAAAACTGCAGCTTAACGGGACTGTTTAATTAATGAAGTTTTCAGTAGCATTGTAAAATCTTTAAGAAAAAAATATTGTTTAATATCATGATTTCATACTCTTTTAGAGTATGCATTATTGTAAAATCCGGCACTTCAGAGCCCGCAGGACAATGAATATGGATCTCCCCATAAAATTCAGCACCATCAACCCCTACCCCCTTAACTCTCACCTAAACCCCTGACGGGCATAAAGGACTAGGGAGTCCCTAATTAAGGCCCTCACTATGTGAGCGCAACCCTAACATTATTCGATTTCTCCGGTTTCGAAAGGATCAAACTTGCACCTGATATGCAAAGAGACTGCTATTAAATGAATTTTATCTTTTTGGGAATAGTGCAAGGTCATGGGTTTCAGTTTAACGCTACCTTTAAATGAACATATAACTAATTATCAAGATTCACTGTACTTGGTGTATTAATTGCGTGCGGACAAGGGAGAGTAGTTGTAGTAGTAGAAGTAAAATAAATACCTTTTTTTAAAGTATAAAAATCTTTAGTTTCAGTGAAAAATTAACACTTTTAGGAAACTTTTTACAGTCGAATAAATATTATGTAATATTTAAGATTGCTTTAAAGACACTCAGAAAATTGGTTTTTATATTTATAATACTGTTGTTATTTTACATTTTAGCATTTTTTCGTGATTTTGCATTTTTATGGGAGTTGAATCCTGAGATATACCTAAATTTGCTATTTTACGCTAAACAAAAAATGACCTCTTGGTGAAAATTCATATTCATACCCAAAGACAATACTTACAATAAATTACAATAAATTGTACACAAGAAATCCCTGGTTTTGGGTAAAGCCAAGTGTATAAAACAAGACTTAGAAAATCGCACTTTGGGGATTAAAAATAGTTCAGTATTATTATTTACTCTGAACAGTGTAAATGCATAGATAATAAAAAATATCCTCACAGGATTCCGTATACTTCTTTATTGACGTAGCGCGTGGGTATGAATACTGAAATAATGATGTAGGTAACCAATATTTGAGCACAAAGAACTAAACGTGATTAGTTATTGCTGTTTATTATGTTTATATACGTAATATTAGGGTTGTAGTTGATTCGCCAAAAGCCAGTAAACCGCCGGCGCCGGTAATGAGACCGGCTGTATCCAGTATTCTGGCGACGGGCAACGCTACTCAGCTATGATGTAAATAAATAATTAATATACCGACACACAAGTATCGATAGTAATCTAATTGTGTGACTAACTAATCAGGTAAAACAAATAGTTAGGCCGGGGTCCTCCAGCGTCCATTGTGTGCCGGGCCGCCTACCAGCGCGGCCGGGCAGCCGCCACTAGATTAACACTGGAAAGGTATTACGTATGGATGAATGTTTGCCGTGGGTGCAGTTTATATTACATTGTGCCGTTTGAATTGTGTTCTATCCCCACCCTGTTTCATTACCCCCCCCCCCCCCCCCCACTCGAGCCGTCATCACTCATAAGACCAGAATAAAGCGTGTCCAACTATGCGCCGAACACCGAACGCGTAATTTCTTTTTCAACACCCTCTTGAGTGCATTTTACAGCGATAATGCACCTGATCAAACCGGAAATTGCTTTATAAAGTGATAGTGTAAAAACTGCATCATGTTTTACTTATATTATTCCATTAATGGATAAAATAATTGCGGTTGTAGTCGGGGAATAATTGATACGGTTTTTTGTTCTTTCACCTTAGTTCTTTCTCGCTTACAATTTACATTAAATTTAATAAGAAATTACAGTAAACACGAAATACTCCGCGAGAAAACTTTGTTAAATAGGTTAAAAGTTCATACGAGTATGGTTATCATATTATTTTATAGATTGACAATCGGATAGTACTATTATTTTTTGTTTTAAAAAAAACTTGGAAGTAATAAAGTCAAGAAAAATATTTGACCACACATGCTACCTGTCAAAATACAATATGATGGGTTAAATAAAGGCGCTTAGAGATAATGAATTATTTTTCTCTTGAATTCTTGCACTGATCCGGTGATAAGGCATAGAATAAAGCTGTCAACCGGCTAGAAATATTAACAAATTCCTTTGGGTGCTTTATGCGGAAGTCCGGTCCCCCCTGAGGGGATCCCACCCCCACACACTGGTGGCCTAACCGATGTTAGTATTTAGTACCCAATTTGCAATTGCATTCATTTGTCAAGTATTCAATAGTACCGGTCTAATCGGACGGTGATGGGCAGTGGAGGCCGTATATTGGGAGTACAGTAATGGGCCTCCTCACCTTTGTTGAGACGGCAGCAGGAAACATCTAATGTTTGAACAACGTTTCCGATTGCCGAATCATTGTGCGCTGCACTGCAAATTAACGTAAATATTTCGATGTTATAACAGGCCGCCACTAACTCGCAAATTAACAGAAGCGCAAAATAATTTCGTCTATAGAGGATTAAAAGGGTTCGAACCAGAAGAAATAAAATATTTGAAGAGGATAAATTTGAAGTAAAAAAAAACAATATAAATTATATATTATATGTACTGAATTATTATGTGCAAGTAGTTGTGTGGGTACAAAAGAAATATTAGGAAAATGATTGCAAATATACGAAATAGATTTTTTACAAAATTTTAATAGCTACATCGGTGAAAATAATCGTCAATTAAAAAATCTAATCGCTGCTAAAACGGACTAAAGGATTTTTTGAGACGGGGCCCAAATTTCAATGTCTATTTCCATTCGCAACACAATAGCCAGTAATTAGTTAAATAATTCCCGCAATGTTCAAAATATGATAATAGGTACGCTAAAATAATGAGAAACATTTAAGCGGGGTTAGATTAGAGCGGTAGCGCGGTGATTTATTTAGTTATCTGGCTGACCGCAGAGGGTTAGGGTGGGTGTTCGGTTTCCGGCCTGGGGAGTCTCATTACGGATGCACTCAGAGATTTGTACATGCACGTTATTAGGAATGCATGCATCTCTGCGGAGGCGATTGTTCTCCCCAATACCCACGACCAGAACTGTTCCGTGTCATGCGGTACACTGTAAATTGAATCGAGGTCGGCAAAAAACACATGCTTCAAAATTATTGTTGAAAATTATCATTTTAATAAAAACTGTTTCATTCATAAATTTATAGGATTTTCTTTGGGTTTTTATTTTAATTTTTTTATTATTTCAGATTATCAAAAATGTATAAAAATATTTTTGAAGAACATCGTAGAAAGCACAGTTTTATTACATTTCATGCAATCAGAAACTTTGATCACGTGTTACATTTCACGTAATTAAACAAAATTTTCAAAAATGTTACAAGTATAGTTTTGCCGACCTCGATTCAATTGATATTTCATTTTCAAAAATGTTCCTTAAAAGTTACGTTTCTTTGAGAAATATATGTTCTGTAACTTGCGCTTGAAATAGGAATCAAATTGTGGTGGATTAGTGATTCGATTCAGAGATCTCTGACGCGAACGCGATGCTACCAGTGGGACCCTACCCGTTCTTTGGCCACTGATATATAGTTATAATAATATGAAACAATGCGTTTTATAAGAGTTTATGAAATATTTATTTTGTACCTAGGTAGTAAAATTATATTATCTCGAAGAAAAATTAATGTAATTATTAACACTTTGAATCGGAAAGGCTTACTCGAAATGCGCCTGCATATAATATGTATAAATATGTATTTTGTTTCATGCTAGAACCATCAACTTTAAATGCAATGTAGAATTTGTTTCTCCTATCATTATTGTACCTACATAAACTACAGTGAGAATAATGTCTGCCCCATAAAATACATTTCTTACATTTAGAAATTAAACATTTAAGAAATGAATGAATTGGGTTCTTCCCGATTCTTAATTTTTTATTTTAAAAAAATGATTGATAAATTACAATATCAAGGGATTTTTAATTTTTTTTTTACGGTTTTTTTCCAACGTTTTTATTCTTGAGATACTGCATTTTATTATGACACGGCAGGTAAAGGGGCGGTAACGGCTTCTCTTTCATCAAAGATAATTAAAGACCAGAAATGTTGGCATATCGGATCAAACGCGAAACGTTTTAGAGAATTGGCAAGTGATTGTACGCAAGTGCCGTGAGGATGTGAGACGCTTGTGTCCTTTTGTACGTGTTAATTCTCCATATCGTTTCGCATTCAACCCGATATGCTAACCTACTGTACTTCAAGCTCGATCTACTTCGATTACCTCTGTCCAGTTTGTCTATGGACGATAGCACTTAGCTATTAGATACTAAGAATTTTGCTATTGGATTTTCCACATATTTAATGCATTGTCAACTCACAGAGAGAATTAATCCTTTGATTAAACATTACCATGCGAATATCGTGCGATACTCAGAAAAGGGGATAAACGCCACACCCCTCTTTCTTAAGAATGTAATATTATTTGTTAATTAATTAATTTCATACAAACAAAGTTGTGTTCACAATTGAGTAATAGTACCTACTCATTCTGGGACATTACATTATGATTCACATATCAAGCATTACAACACTAGAATAAGAGAAAAAAAATTCAAACATTTAACATTGTTAAACGTTAAAAATTAGGAGCATAGACGCAGATTATTTAGACATTTCAGATTCTTTTTAACAAATCAAGAGAAAGATAGAAAAAATCACAATTACTATATGCATTCATTAAATCACTTGAAAAATAAATCGACATAATATGTATCCGATCATTTGGCTCAGTGGATATAGAAGCTGATCGGTGATCAGAAGGACCCAGGTTCAATTCCTGGAGTGAACGGTTATTTATTTTTCAAGTGATTTGATGAATGCACATAGTAATTGTGAGTTTTTCTATCGTTCCCTTGATTTGTTAAATAAATTCGTAGATGAATAAAGTAAAAATAATATTTCAGATTCTTATTACTAGTACGTAAATACATACATGTAAGGTATTATTTTATTTTATACACCTTCTTAATAACTTTTTTTTAAAACTAATGTAAGTACCTATACAGACCTATACATAAAAAATTAAATGAAAAAAAATAACGAGTAGGTATCAAAATGAAATAAGTTTAACGTAATGTTATTATTGTTTATCCTTTATATTATACAAGTAACTATCTCTCTTAAATGTCTCATGTACGAGATTGTTTAAAATTAGGCACAATGAGTATAGCTATAAAAATCTTTGATTCAACGTCAGTCGTCGCACGAGTGGTAGAAATATGGAAAAAAATCGAACAAGTTTGCCCGCGGACGCATCATGTTATTCCGTTTCGTTGGTCTTACTATTCAGCCCTTTGTAAAAACGAACCTACCTTTGAACTATGCTAATTAACCCTCCCGAGATGAAAGTGTTTTTTTTATACACCAATAACAAAAAATTAACTAATAATGCCTAATTATCAAGTGGTTCAATGAATGCAATTAATTGTGATTTTTAAGTCGATTGTTAAGTATAAAAATTCGCATGTTTAATTATCAGGTTTAGCTTCATTTTTAGATTTATATTGAAATCATAAATACATATTAAATTTGAATCCTTTATGGTAGGTTTTATACGTGGAGTCCAGTGGGGCTTCAGTAATTTCATTTTTTTTTTTTTTTTTTTACAAAAAAAAAGAAACATTTTCTAATTTTTTTATTTCATTGGGCTTTTCAAATAGTAATATGTGCCAAAAGCAGGAAACAAGTATGGAAAGAACCTAGGATTCTATCCGGAATCCTCGAATCTAACTAGACCACAACCCGGTGCAAATAAAATATAATATGGAAAGCAGGTAAAGCTATAATATTATATCTGACTCGACTCAGCAAATAAAGACTGTGCAGAAGGTGGAGTTGCTTAAAACATGCAGCTATAATTTTTAAATCGTATCCACCTACGCTGCCTTTTAGGTATAATTTACATTTAAATATCAGATATCACGGAAGAAGCTTTTGGCGCGTGTTAGAAACACAAAGTACAAAAGCTCCAAGTAGAAATCAGTCAACAAGTCGGAAAGTAAAATGTATGTGGTGTACCTCTGTGTATACATTACTGCGGCGAGCATTATATTTACTCTCAAACGCTAAAAGTCATCCAAGAGAGTTCTATACTGAACCAATAGTGTTTCTGTACACCGCTCTCTTTGCGTTTTTTCAACGGAAGATGTGCATAAATAGTAGATAGCCCAGGGACAAACAGGAAAAACAAAGAGGAAAAATTGTAAACTAAAATATTCATCACACCCAGCTTTAGCTTTAGAGCTTCCTACAGTCGCAGCAGGTTACATACAGAACGTACAAACTAACTGTCATGCCACTGACCGATACTAGACCAAACGAGAACATTTTATCTAAAATCATAGTTCATCTAATTTCCACAATCAATGCCTTATATAAATAAAATAACATATTGTTTTATACACAACTTGAGTCCGTAATTCTTTTGGTAATAGATTTTTTGAATGATATTGTAATCATAATATTACACCATAACAGTCAATATTTACCATCCAAGATTTTTTAACAATTAAAGAAAAATATGCATGCTTTTTTATTGGTTTTACTTGATTTTATTATCAAGTTGATAATGCCCCTAAGGCAAAACAATTGTCACTAACGTGATAATAAAATAACGTAGAACCAAAAAAATATTTTAACATAAGATATCATGGAGTTCTACAAAATAAATGCCATATCAATCAAAAAATATGCATGCTTGTATTTTTATATACCTACCAACAGACAGACCCAAAAAAATGGTATATAAAAATATATTATAACTAAACACTAAACCACAATCTTTGATATATGTATTACATACCTTTTATATTATGTTGAAATAAATTTTCGAAGCTTTGATAAATGATACAATATTTTATGGTATCATTATACCGATGGAATACTTTTAAACTCCATACAATTTTTTCTAGTCTAATTACAGATATTTTTAAAATCCAAAAAACCATAAATACCTAATAGCAATCTTCCCGACACCAGCGTTTAGTGTACCTACCGGCACACTTACCTCTTTGAACGGTTTTGGCCTTCATTTAAGTCTTGAATGCCGTAACTGAAACATCCCTTTTCCTTTGAAGCCCTTTCCGCATTCAGTATTTTAATACCGCCACACATCTTCATTCCTCCGTCTGCATCGTCATCAAAGAATAATAAAAATACTTCACTTCTTTCATTTCGCAAATATTACATTTTTAATTCATTCAAACAGTCTAGCTAATGTGCACTTTATATAGGAGAGAAAACTGTGCAGTCTGTTAAAAGATACGCTAAATATGTATATTTATTAAGCGCGATCGTAAGTTATTATCGTATGTTTGTAGACAGGAAATTGTTAATGAAGCTAATAATGTAAATATGTTACTTGTTTTGTACGTTTTTTAAAGCATTCAATATATTAGAATCTACTTAAACGTTCACATAAAAAAAACTGTCAGGTCAACCAAACGTCGCACTTACCATTTAATATTCCATACAGTTTTCGCTTTATATGGGGCAGTTTGCAAACTGCACAGGACGCTGTACAATTTTCTGTCCAGTATAAAGTTCGCTCAAGAGTTTTACCCGGATTTCGTACAAAAATGATTAAGTGCGTATGCATTATAAACTTGAGGCTGCACCTCAAGACACTGTTAGAGATATAGTTGTTTTCAAAAATAATTCCTGATCTATTACCGTACAGCCAAAAAAGCGCCAAACAAAAACAAAAAATCACATAATATACTCCGAACGTTTTCTAGGAAAGTATGAATTATATAATCTTTTTAGTGTGCATATTTTGGTACAAAGCATTTATTGTTTAGGTTATGTTTTTAAGAACATTTATTAAGGTCTTAGAGTAATCTGTTTATCATATAAACTTGAATAATCATAAAATAAACAAACAATCATTGTACAGTAAATAAAATTGGTTTCCCCGCACTGTGTGTTGCGTTCGTAGGTGTGGTCTAAAAGAAAATTGCATTACGTAGTACGTTATGTAGCACGTAGGTACCTCTCTCCTCGTATGTAGGTACTACAATTTTATAACTGTTTCCTGTATCCGCGTGCTGCTTGTAACGATTTTCCTACTACATATACATAATAAAATGTACTGAATACAGAAAAAGCATTGTTTCAATTCTTTCCTTGTTGGTTGTTACATGTTGTATTGGTGCAGTCGAAAACCTGTGGTATGAGATAGAAAATAATATTTTATGTACCTCAAAAAAATTCATTCAGAATGGGTGAAATGGAGATGAGAGTGGGGAAATAATGTACACGGAAAAATGGTAGATGCGTAATTTTTAATACTGATAAAAAGATGGTTGCAGTTTTACGAATAAATAAGGTATTAAGATACTTACACAAAGTATTTTTAGCCGTATGAACTATCATAATATTATGTTATATTCAAATGACGCTGACGGATCATTCGCCTGTGAATAAATTGTTTACCTAACGCTAAGAATGATTACTACATTTTTTATGTTAAATTACTCGTGTAGTGCGTAATTTAAAAGGATAGCGTTAATAGCGTTTCTCACGATATTACCTTTTGTACGTTTAATAAACCTTAATTTCCTTTTAACAACTTTAATTTTTATTTCTCCCTTAGTACTATTTTGATACAACTAAAACAAAAATCAAAGAGGTATTCCTACAGATTAGCCGCTGTGCATTTTTTTATAGTAAGTTTATACTGACTTGTCTAGTAGAAGTGAACGTACCTACTAAAAAATAAAAATAAAAAATTTTAAATATATTTACTGCCTCATGCTGAATCAGTTAAAATAGTTTGTACTCCACAGTATGAAATATGTTTTTTTTGCAGTTCTTAACATTTTTTTCCAAATCAATTAGGTGTTTACTATTTACATATGTACACTAAAAATACTTTTGGCAAAAGGTGAACGTAGCATTATTATTTAAAATCAAACTGTTGCCAACCCCTTGTATGCTCGAAACTTTCTTCGCTTATGCTAGCTAGACCTATTACACATTATGGAATATTTTATATTATACAAGTTTATGTTATTTTACAAAATAAAACTCTGCTCGTACTGTTGCTACTGCTCCATTAACTTCATTCGTGTCGACTAACTTAATTTATATATTTTCTTTAATAGCTCTGGGCGCATATAAGAAATTAACTCGATAGATTTTCAGTAATGATAAAATAACGATGAATAAAATAGTTTTGATGTTAGTCGTCGGCGTCGTTTAATCACCCACCTATTTTTTATATCATTGAAATACCAGCTAGAATCGTATTTTCGGGTTCCTTTACATTTTCACTAAAGACTGCTAGACTTGACAAGAACTGTGTGCAAAATGGACCACAATTTTATTGTGATTACCTGAACTAAAATTTCTCGGCTATTTTTGATCTCGTCGACTTTTAAAGATAAAGTAGACGTACCCTTTATAGTTGTTTTAGTGTTGAAAAAAAACTTTTCATTTATTTATTTGATTTTAATCATTAGGGAACTAAACAGAGATAAAATTAGTAAGAATACAAGGTTAAGTAATCATATCAAAGGCCAAAAACAGAGTTCCAACAAATACCATTTCATATAAAAATTTGATGGTTAATGTTTGTAAAAGGAGAGGACGTAAATTAATGTAGAGAGGGTGCCTGTGAGAGGGTGTGTGTAAGTGTGATTGTAAGGTTGAGAGAGAGGGAGTGAGTGTGTGAAATATATAAAAAAATTGAAAATAATTATTATTTATTGTTGATCACTATTTTTTACTACTCGCGTTTTAGAATTGAATGAATATTTATTACAGTAAAAAATAACTTCACAACATTCATCATCATCATCATCATCATACTATATCCGCTCCCTATGTGTAACATATGGAATCCACAAACTGCCCCCAAGCCAAGCGATCGGCCGCCAGTTCCCGCGTATCCTCCCAGGTCAGGTTAATGTCCCGCAGCTCTGATGCAAACTGCCGTCGAATTGTCAACAGCGGACGTCCAGGAAGCCGAGAACCGGATGCCTTGTAAAATAGGCAAGCCTTGTAATACCTACTACAATGTGTATAATGATTGCGAATTATCTGAACCATGGGAGAGTTCATCGCATAATTAGTATTTACCTTAATTAATTATTTATCCTAGTTTATCCGTCTCGTGGTGTAGTTGATGACGCATTGGGCAACCATATGTGAGTTCACAGGTTCGATTCCCGTGAGGGTCTACATGAAATATTTTTTAATATGGTTTTCAGATCAATATTTCATGTGTGACACCTTGGACTAGTGCTAAGAAGATCAAGATTCACTACACTTGGATAAAATAAGAGGTAATTAATGCATCATTAGATTCGGATAAAAGAAAGTAGCAGTAGTATCCTAGGATTACATATTTGCGTATCTTGGCATTGATTCCATTAATAAACTACTAAAATATCTTGAGCTTCGTTAGATTCTACCTCATTAAAAGTTTAAAAAGTAATAACGCATATATCCAATTACATCCTTGTACCACCGTTTGCTTATCTTGTTTCTTTCTTTTATGTAAATTACTCGTAGTTCCAATTATTCAGTAGAAACTTGATAGTTTGGTAGAAAACTTTTACATATGGAAAACATACATTTACTAGTTTTAATTCATTTATTAAGTAGTTTCGTATCACTTGTCAATTTAACAAAACATTTTGTGAGCCTTTCAAGATATTCTATGAAAATCTCAATACAGACCTTATATCTTTCAAGATATTCTATGAAGATCTCAAGACAGACCGAATATCTTTCAAGATATTCTGTGAAGATCTCAATACAGACCGAATATCTTTCAAGATATTCTATGAAGATCGCAATAAAAGACCACGTCTTACAAAGACGGGAATACAAATAACAGAAGAATGAAAAAAGGTCTTCAGGATCTTCAGGGTCTTTTACGTGATCCTTTCAATAATAAAGGAATTCTGCTAAAAAGTTTTAAATGAAACCTAGTAGAAATCTAAACGTCTACATGCTCTTAGTAGCTACGTGCTGTGAACTATGCTCTTTATTTATTGCATCAGAAATATCTCAGGTTGATGCGCGATGTATCAGAAAAATAGTATAATATCGATGGTCTCGTGTACAGATGTCAAATGTCCACGTAACACAGATTTGAGAAAGGTATTGAAAGTTACAAGTCTTCGGAATATGGACCTTTTACAGGTCTATTTTTGAATAACTTGCGATTGGCTTTATGTAGACGTAGGTATATTTGGTCAGGACATTCTTTAATCTATAGTTTCACGCGCATAATAACTCATGCCATTTATGTCAAAAATCGGAATTTTACATCTTCTGTGCATTTAACCCATCGATATGATGTTTTACAATGGTTTCACAGTACAAAACGTTTAGTTTCGTGCGGTGGATAAGTTCCACGCTAAACCACCTGTATGATGTATGATGCATGTCGATATATAATTGAACATTTTATAAACGAACCGTCCAATTACGGGCCATTGCCGGCGGATAGAGTATTCGGTACGACCAAATAAGACTCTGGGACTGGAAAAGTCGTTCTATTTAATTCGCAATGTTATTTGCTCTAGACGTACCGAATCGACTTATTTTCTCAATACCGTCCACCGCTTAGGAGCTGTAAACAGGAGAACGATCGTAAACACAATTCGGGACTATAGCGGGTGGGAATAGAGCGCACCTTCGAATAACAATGGAACAACTCTAATACTTTGGGTAAAAGTCATAGTCGTTGAATCAGTCTAAGCCCCGGCTGAAAAATATGTTTTTTTATTTATTGGGCAAAAAATCCTAGAGAATCCATAAAGAAGGGTACAAGCCGTATCATTTAAAAATTTAAAATAAGTTAAAATCATAAACACATAAAATTTAAAACAATTAGGAATAAAAATAAGTTTTGATATTGGCACCATTCTCAATCTGTATTTTATACAGTGGATGATTTCGGGATTAAAAACGTAGGTATAGAGGTCATATATATCCGTCTATTTTCTATTTTTCGAATTTTAATTCAAATTGTATTCGTTGAACAAATTCTTAATTTGGCATACATCATAACTGACTGAGCGAAATATACGTGTGATAATAAAACGTAATCCAAGATCACTCACAAACGAGCGGAGGCTGTTATTAAAAGATATAATCCGGTGACAGGTAGGTCCTGTCTTAAAAAGATATCTTCGCTTATCAAAAAAATTTTTTTTGCAAACACACCATTGTTTCAGCAGTAACAATACAATTTTACATATTTACTTATTGGTTTATTGTTTGCCATCAACTATGCAGACATTAAAAAAAACTACCCGTATTATTACTATTTCGGATTATGTCACTATTGTCACTAAAGTTCGATACATTTATCAATACTGTGTAATGCAGCATTCATTACAACAGAAATTTCTAGGAATTATTTATGTGTCTGGCAAATCACAGGCACCTTGCAAATAGTCGTGACACAGACTTTCTTTTTGCTTTTAGTAAAAGGGCTGGATTCGAACCTTACTTCAATGTGTACCTCAAGTTCTGAGGGCAGGTATTTAACTGAAATTACGCATAATAATGTGCCCCACCAAGGTTTGCAAAACAAGTCTTAATTTTTTTGTTTTGTATGTAATTATGAACATTGTAGGTACCAAGTTGAACTTTACGATACAAATTGTATAAAAACAAGACAGTGTTTATATTAATAATTCCACATTTGCATAATATTACATTTGTAATTAACAATAAGTAATTTGTTTCATGCGAGTTGTAATGATAGTTAATAGCTTCGGGATATTACGCATGAGATTGCCGAATAATTTAACATAAAATGTATTTTCTTATTGATAAACTTACTTTTTTAGAATAACACAGCCTATTTTGAGAACAAAATATTATTAATTTATTAACAACCTCAACAGGCCAGGAGGCCCAATAATTGAGGGGAACACAGCCTTGAGAAAAATCGTCTTTAATTTTTGGATTCACACTGGAATCGAACCCAGAATCTCCGAATTGTGAGTCCGGCATCATAGTCATAACGCTACTGAGGCCGACATATATTATTATGTAGGTTCCAATATTCTAGGGTTCTAATCGAATCTAATCTATAACACTTAGAGAAATTTGTTTGCCTAGTGGTGTAGTGGTTAGTTGGGCTACCACGCATGATGTTTCAGGTTCGACTCCCGTCAAACATTAAATACTTATTTACATGTGGTCTGATTGATATTTCATTATTGTAGGTACCTAGGACTGGTAGAGATCATATTTTATGTGATGTAATAATCAGAATGTAAGAATTGCACTTCGCGAACCGATGTAATCCCTCACCTTTTGTAGGTACCTGTGAAAAAACTTAGCGACATAATATGTGCAAAAGAAAATGATACATCATCATCATCATCATACCATATCCGCTACCTATGTGGAGCATATGGATTCCACTAACTGCCTCCAGGCCAAGCGATCGGCCGCCAGCTCCCGTGCATCCTCCCAAGTCAAGTCCACGTCCCGCAGCTCTGCAAAAAAAACGCAAACTGCCGGCGAATAGTCAACAGTGGACGTCAAGGACGCCGCGGGAACCTGATGCCTTATAAAATAGGCAAGCATGGTGGCGGCTCTCGGGAGGCATACGTAGTATATGGCCTAGCCAGCCGAAACGCCTTCGCCGGATGACAGTAGATACCAAGGGTTGCTGTGTCCGTTGGCTCACCTCTGTGTTCCTTACAAAGTCAAACCACCGCCCACCTATTATTCTTCTACCTATTAAGTGACATTATTTGCAGCCATAGAGGAGAACAGGTGTGATGCAGGCGTTATAAATGCGGCATTTTGTTTTGACCGAGTAAACATCTGATCTCCAGACAGCGGCGCCCGCTACTCCAAGCCGCACTCCCAGAACTTTCTGAACTCTGTCATTTTCTGTCATGTACCTACGCTCCCAGGTATTTGAAGCTCTCGACCCTTTCGATGACTTGTCCCGACAAAGCCAAGGGGGTCTGGGCATCTTGACACGAGCTGTGACACATGACATGGGTTTTATTAGTGTTGATTTTCAAACCCATGCACGTGGAGTGCCAATTTAGCCTATCAACAATAACTTGAAGGCCCCCGACTGAGTTGTCAATAAGGACGGAGTCATCAGCGTACTCCAGGTCGCGGACCTTTTGGGAGGGGGAGATGGATATTCCTCGGTCTGGCGGAATTGACATCATCAGGATAAAATCTATGAGGATTATAAAAAGAGGGGCAAGAACGCAACCCTATCGCTCTCCGGTGGTGACCAATCTGAGACAACATCGTCAATTCTCACTCGGCATTCGCTATCAGAGTGAAGGAACCAAGCGACATAAAATTATTATGTCACTTGGTATAATTTTCCTTTTCACGTATTATGTCGCTTACTCATTTTTTCTTTCCAACGTCGATTGTTAATAGGTAGTAAATATTGTATATTAAGTTCCCTTTGTACTAAAAATTCTTTAGTTTGTGTGGATACTGTGGAATTCATTTTGATCAACATTCCTATAGTTGAATAATTGAAAAATAATTTAGTGAAAGCCGGATCCACCTGTGTTACTCAAATAAATATTAAAACCCGTGTAGTATTTGTCCGGTTGATTTGTGGAATAAACGCATTGTACTCTAGTGGTTTTAATATAGAAATTCCGAGTAGCTTATGCTATTCGATGAATGAAAATACACACAAGACCACTAAAAGCAAAAGCAGCAATCCCCAAACATTATTTTTGGGTATTTCTTGCCTCGGTCTCAATTCTACGTTTTTTTTTTTAATTTCCTCGTGGGATAGTTTTTACGTAAGTAAAATATAAGTACACCAAATAATAAAGTAGTGTAAGGTAGTCCTTATAACATTTCCCATTTACGTAAGTGTAATATAGTTTACACCAAATAAAAAAGTAGTGTAAGGTAGCCCTTATAAACATTTCCCATATACGTAAGTGTAATATAGTGTACACCAAATAAAAAAGTAGTGTAAGATAGCCCTAATAACATTTCCCATACAAAAACTTTAAGAAGTACAATGCTGTGTTCCTATAGCAACCGTTTTGACAATACTTCAATCAAACACATTATTTACCTGATGTGATATGTTGGGGATCTACCAGCTTTTAGAAATAATACAAAATACTTACGTCGCGTCGTATCTCCTTATTTATTTTTTTTATGATCCTTGGTGTACACTTGATGTACCGAAGATATGGGACATGATGATGATGGTAATGATTATGATAATGAAAATGCATGTTTTGAGTTTAAGTTACAAGGTCACATTGTGTGTATTTTAATGTCATAGAAAATTATTCCTCCAAATTATTAATGTGGGAGTTTGCTGCCTTTGCTTCTAACGTACACACAATGTTCAATGTGCAATGTGGAATTATTGGTGACAATATTTCGTCGATCGAAACGGCAGGTGAAATGTCATGATAATATGTTTTAATAAAGGTATTTCAATTAGTTCAACTAGTAGTTACATCATTGGCATTGTTTTCACAGCATTCCAGGGCAGGGATCACTCCAAATATGATTTAGGTTCACCAGTTTGAGGATTGAACATCAAGTTTTGTTACACCATGTATATCAACATGCAGATAGTTACAGGTCTGTACGAGTTAGGTACAAGCGTTTATCGACTTTCTATGGATTTTCGTCAATACATGGTCGGTAAACGCTTTATCGACCTATATCATCTACACGTAGACATATTTTATCTATTGTTTTATCCTAAATAATTTTATTCGCATTATACACAATACTTTTTAACACGTCAGTATTTTTGAATGTATTGTCATGAAATAAAAAATAATGCTCTACTCGACACGGAGTTCTAGTGAGTTGTGGCTAGCTTATTATCATGCGTCAATAATAAATTACTGAAATAACTCATTCTGAAATAAAACTGTGAAGCAACTACGCAAAATCCAGTGACAAATAGGTCATCGTAGCGAAATATGATAAATCGTGGTAACCTGTCGTCACTAAGAGGTCATCCGTATCCCAAACACTGTGCCGTCGGCGTCGTCGTCAAGTCATTGTATCCACTGACAAATAGGTCATCGTAGGGAAAAATCTTAATTTTGGGTAACCTGTAGTCACTTAGATGACATCTGTATCCCAAATATTGTTCCGTCGTCGAAGGGTATCCCATTGCATCTAGTGATGCCATGGCAACCAACCCCCTATCGAGACTCTTCGTAGACAATGCTGCACAACCGCGGCTTACCACCTTCGCATAAGCCCCATTCACATGATTCGATGTTGGTTGATCAACTTTTGTTTAATGACACTCGAAAGTGTTAACGTACTTGTAAAAGCTTTCGGTAGAAAATTCATCATTTTTTTAACACTCGAAAAATGATTTTTGGACTAAAATTTTTGATGAGCGAGTCATCGTACAAATTGTCAAAAAAACACAACTGCGATATACCTCACCTCTGTGATCCTTACAAAGTCAAACAACCGCACACCTGATATTCTTCTAAGACACCTGTTCTCAAAACTCAGAAATCTGGTTAGGTGCCAATGAGGAGAACAGTTGGCAGTTTGCGTCAGAGCTGCGAGACGTGGACCTGGGAGGATACGCGGGAACTGGCGTAGGTATTCCTGTTCAGCAAACAGTGGACTACAATACCTCAGCATTGATTAGTGCAAATAAGAAAAAGACAAAAAATATATTTTCATAAGGTATAGAATAAGGTGCGTAAGTATGCATTTATGTTGTGTTCAGATAGGTAAACAAAAAAGTACATCTTTTAGGATTGTTTTTTTTTGTTGCTGAATTCTATTTATCCCGATTAAAATGTTTAAATTTAGTATTTTAAATATAGGTACAAATAATTTCTAAAAATGGACATCTGTAACTTAGGGAAAACGACTTGTGTACGAATTTCAATACCAGATGCTCAGTGTAAGAATTAATTTTTCTGCAGAGGAAGTACAAATCAAACTTCTTCTTGATAAAATCATAATTTTAACTATCGCCCAATAAAAAAAAATCGAATTAGCATCACATTTATTATGCGTTGATTTCTTTAATATCTTGGGCGTAATTATGTTCTTAACTCTCTATTTGAAGTTTTTACGTCACAGTGTATTGTGCAAGTGTCAATAAGCTGGACTCGATAAAATTAAACTTTATATATAATAAACAATTTATTAAGCTAAAGTTCCATTTCATTTTGATTAATTGTTTCATCCCTGTCGACAAATAATTTAAAAGATTAGGAGCAAATTAAACACTGACCCTAAAGAAACGCCGCGGCTTGCGGTCAAAGGAAGATTCTGCGTCTGATGTGACCGCGCCAGCCCAATATCCAAGGGCAATACGGATCTAACTGGGAATCCGTGTTCTAAAAGCTTTACACCTATAAGTGCTTTTACCGTCCGATCTTTCATCGAACGGGCTGAAACAGAATATATTAAATTTGTAATGATAATATCTAATAGAAAGGTGGTCGGTCGTTTGACGGACTTGTCTTTATTGAAAGCTCCCTGACGATGGTCATTATTGCCAGAGTACACAGAATAAAATTGTAGAACGGTTATAGGAATTTAATATTCCACCGATAGATTTCCCGTCGACTGATTCGTATCCAAAAAGTAAACAAAAATGATTATTAACGATCAGATGTACGGGGAACGTATGACGGCCCATAAATTACGCGTAAGGCGCAATTATTTTTCGTTATATCTAGATGCCACGATGCCTAATGCAAACATCACAAATTTACTTGCGGATGATTTATAAGTTGGGCGCGCGGCCGGGGATGTCGATTTATATAGGCTGCATGTTATTTGTTCCGAGCCACCCCACCCTCCTAGCGGCACTTTGGAAAAAATGGCCACCCCGTGTAACCCGTTAAAACTGCCTCCCCTATCACCCTCTTCGTGAAATATTAAAAATCAAATTGCGCTTCTCTTTATTCCTCGCCCGCCTTCTCCCCCTCTCCACCGGCCGCCCGCCGCCCACTCCGCCCCTCCGACAACCCCCTGGTATAATATAAAAATGAAAAATGTATTCGAAAAAAATTAATGTCCGTCTATTATTTATAATTTGTGTTTTATGTATATAAGCCGAACCACCGCCCCCTCCTCACGCCGGCTCGTGCGCTGTCCCACTCCCTCGCACGGCGGCCAGGCGCGGCCGAGCTCCGTCCCTCTCTCGCCGCACCCCAGAGACAAGTAAAAGAATACGTACACAACGGATGAATGTGTGCGATTTTTAAAATATGAATGCGGAATCGAAATGAAATTTGATATAAAAATGTACCCTCAATTTCAGCTCACATTAAGGTGTATTTGTATTTTCGACTGGAATTTTATTTTGTTCGTGTTACGCCGTTAAAAAACATTATTTTATAATTAACATTTTATATAACGACATTTTAGAATTTAACTCCTTAAACACACCTTAATCTCCCAATATAGCTATTTCGTGCCATACTACTACATACTTTCGGTACTAATCGTTAATTTTTTAATAATGCGATCTACGAAAACGTTTAATTGGCGTTCCTTTATTCCAAAGCTTTATATAGCGCATCTAAATTCGCGAAACTTTAATGTAATAAATAAAAAACAGTATAATAATAATGATGCACGATTCTAAATGCGAGTGAAGGAAACCACCCAAACATTTATCTTAAGTTGTATTATATCCTTCCACTAGTGACCAGGAATAGTGGATTTGTAGCATTTAATTAGCACGATATGTATAATAACAGTAAGCTGGCTGGGAGATGATGGACTCGCCTGTAATAATTACATTGGCGGCTATCATTAATACCCTGACTATGCTGCGTGAATTGATTCAGGTGCCCAATTAAATATTACAAACTTATAATTATTTTTACGATCCCCTAACTATCCCCAAACGCTTTATCATATTTATCAGTGAAAATAAATAAACCCATCAAAAGTATAGGGTACTTTTAAATTATATTTATAGATATTTTATTGCTTACATTCCTTGAAATTACGTCTCATCTACAGACATAACAGACTTCTGAGTTTTGAGAAAAGGTGTCTAAGAAGAATATTAGGTGTGCGTTGGAAGAATATTTTATAAGGAACACAGAGGTGAGGCAACGGACATAGCAACCCCTGGTATCTACTGTTATCCGGCGAAAGCGTTTCGGCTGGCCAGGCCATATACTACGTATGCCTCCCATAAGCCTTAACCATGTTTGCTTATTTTACAAGGCATCAGGTTCTCGGCGTCCTGGTCGTCCACTGTTGACAATTCGTCGGCAGTTTGCGTCAGAGCTGCGGGACGTGGACTTGACTTGGAAGGATGCACGGGAGCTGGCGGCTGATCGCTTGGCCTGGAGGCAGTTTGTGGAATCCATATTATGCTCCACATAGGGAGCGGATATGGTATGATGATGATGATGATGACATACATATCATGTTTAATTCCTCCATTTCTTTTTCATATTAAAGTTTCTGCTCCAAATTAATATTAATTTAAGCCATGTTTTTATTGTGATAATTTAAGATAAAATATTTTAGAAATGCGTACGGCATTTTAAGTCGAATTCATTTGCATTTCAAGTTACACAAAAAGTAAAAAATCAATCGAAAAAAAGCGTTTTATCTTCAATTTGTCGTTAATTTTTATTCTATCCACACGAAAATAACTTTATCCTCTAAAATAAGTTACCGAGCTATTTCCCCCCCCCCCCCAAACTTGCGTTGGGGTGACTCCTGAAGTAAAAGTTGGAATCGTGTCTGTCTGTTAACACGTTATGAGTGACGCTAGCGCCTTCTAGCCACAGTTCAATATTCTACCCTCCAATAGATGCATTGGACAAGTGCACTAAGCAGTCGGCAGACAAGCGCACTTTGCTTAGAAAATATTTTATGTCATGATTAATGCATATTACTAAAGGTAAATGTGTATTACAAAAAGTAAATGTGTTTTACAAATAAAGAATGTGTATTACTACTCTACTACTACTTTCCCTGGGGCACTCCTTTGGTGCTTAAGTGCAGTGTATCTTGATAATTTTATTACATGAAGGTAAGATGACCAGTCTTACGCTTCAGTGCCAGTTCAATGTATCACACATGAAATTAATATTAATGTGTATAACAAAAAGGAAATAAGTATTACCTACTCGTACAAAAAAATATGCGTATTACTAAAATTAATTACATTTATCGATTTATCCCCACCTCAATGAATGCATATATGCACAGAAAATTATTATTATCCTTATTCCCTTACCTGCATCTAATGGTGCATATAAAATTATGCATTTAACCTGTGAGATTAAAACGTAACGCTATTCAATTTTTTTAAATTAACCTACGATTTTTAATACTAATTTGTAGATTCTGATAACCGAGTCTCCGTCTATGTACACTATTTTTATATGGAAAATATTAAATATCAACAAGAAATATTAGGTACCTACACAATATGTATTCGTTTAAAATTACAACGTATTATTATGTTCACGGAGGTATAAGATATTTTATATGTCATTATTTTAGTATTTAAGTATCATCGACGTGAAGGATAATATTTTGTATGTCTTGGTATATACGGGACCTTGACTCATATCAATTCTCTTTTTTTAGTGCTTTCACATAAACAACATGTATAGATTACGCAGAGAACATCATAGTCTAAGCAAAAAATCGAGAATAAGTAGCATTGAGTTAATATAAAGATTTCCCAGTGTATTATTAAAATACTATAATTATGGTTTTAAAATGAAACTAAAAAAAGGAGGTAAAACTAAAAACTCATAAAACTATAATAAAATCACGTGAGTAGTCAAGTCGCCGAGCCACGTGAGTGATCTAATTATAATTTGAGAATGTCGCGGATAGGTAGCTAGTACCTACCGCATTCGCGAAGTAAACCGGGGAAAACTCTCAGTAAGGTGGAGTAGAGAGCTCTCAGTATTCAGAGTTCAGTACTAATCACAACCCCTACACAGACATCAAAGAAGCTGTTGGAATGAAATCATTCAATACATTTTTCATAGAAACGAGCGTGATTTTAGAGGATATTCTTTTTGCTAATAAAGCAATATCGCGATTCACAACCTCAAGTATCGGTGTCTAGCTCGTGGCTCTTCAACATATTCTGTACACATATTTATGTACTTTATTGAATACATAGATATTCTACATTCACAACGGTATGAGTTGAATTCGAGGGGAGTTTTGTTCTGCTTGCATTTTACATTATTTGATAGCTATTCATTCATATTCCCCACGAATCTTTTGTTTCAGATATAACATATGTCAGCAACACGTATTAAAAAATATGCAATGAAACGTGAATAAAAATAATTGAGTCTTTTATTACACAACAGACTGGAATTCAAAACGGATAAAAAAAATCATAAAATGTTCGTTAATCTATTAATCAATTATTTTTTTATTTCAATAATTTTATTCATTATTTATTTCACCAAAAACTTATGGCTTTATATACTTTTCTGTTAAGACTAAATAAAATTTTGATGCAAGTTCGTCGTGGCTACAATTATTATTGTTGTCTGCGAGTCACTCAAATTTTAAGCATTAAAAATTAGAGAAACATCTTCAGACGTCTCGTAGTCATCGCCAGGAAAGAGTGGTGTGGCGTTCAATCCTCCCTATCTGAAATGGTTATGGGAAATGGTCGGAACGATGGTTAATTACTTAGGATAAATTCTAACATACCTTCTATAATAGATTCTACATAATAGATTCTGAAAAAACATTTTTTTCCTTCAGCCATGTAAATGCCTAGGAACCGATTTTCCCTTCCTTAACTTAACAATTTAACTTGGACATCACAATAGTAGACAGTCCATTCAGTGACATTTTATGGTAAGGAAATAGTTGTTTTGTCAACGCTTAAATATAATACAATAATAAAATTTACATCGTTATTGTAGTAATAAAATCTGCTACACTCATTTACTACTACTAGTTAGCTGTGCGAGAAGGGATATGTGATGATTCGCAGTATGTTATCCAGATAATAAACATTATTTATGTTTATTATATTATACTGAGCAGTTAAAGTTATAGTTGTTATAAGAATATACGAGTATTGCGCTCTTAAACTAATTAAATACCATGAATAACTACTACGTAATAATGATGAACATCTTTACTGACATATAATATTAATAACAATGTAAGTTTTAACCCATCGAACTAAATATATTTTATCAATAAATTATTTATAACTGTCATCTCATATCATAAAAATTTATAAGGGAATATGAATCATCTCGCGACCATACAAATTATTTTTAATTAAAAGCGGTAGGTGGAGAGCTGAAATTTCAGATGTCCATGCGCTTTGTAGCTGCAAGACAAATTGGATTCCAGCACTTCATCTACGTATAAGTAACACAAATTTTCCATTGTTCAAATTCTCGTTAGATTTTGCATTCGTAAATGTATTGGGTCTGGAATTAATTAAGTTATGTCAATTTACAGCGCCCTTAAGGTGATTTTTCATAATAATGGTGCTTAACAAGTTATCCAAAAAATAATTAATAAATGGATATCTACGCGAACCCAGTCAACGACAGGTTATAAGCCCTGTAAACGTCTAGCATCTAGACTCTAGATATATTTATTTTCCCCTCCAGACTTCTCGTCTCTGGCTTTGGCGCTGAAACTGCAAATAAATGATTTAATAAAAATTAAAAGTTGAATTAAAATATTTAGTGCAATTCCACTTGATTTATTTTAAGTAGTACTTTCTGCAGATGGTAAATGACATATTATTATATGCACAATACTTGATAATAATAAATTTATAAGCCTTGTACATATTCTAAAAACATAAATTAGTACTACAAATGATTCTATTATGTATTATATATGGTTTTATTTAAAAAAAACTTTTTCTTACAGTTGCCCCATCTAAATAAACAATAGTCCGCAGTTTCTTAAAAACACATTTTTTTTTATTTCGTACAGCGATTTGTCTAGCGGTCTAGTTCATAGATATGCATTATAGTACTAATCTATGTGTAACTTTAAGCACCCTGCTCATTTGTAGACAGCGAGAATATTGACCTCATACTTTCGCCCCAAGAACAGCCAAAAAATTAGCATCGAAACTAAATTTTAATTTACTTTATCGTCGTTTTCACAAGAAATACTTTAAGTCATCATACGCTTTTCCATACAATAGCATAAATGAATTTAAACTATTAACCCGCAACGCGGCGCCATATTTGGATTATTATAGACAATTAAATATTGATAATAAATATATGGTTATCTATAAAAATCACTTTTTAATAATGAAAAGCGGAACTTACGTAATTAATATGAGAAATAATCCATGATGTATTTTGTATGTTCACATTACTACTTAAAAACGCATACAAAAGACTGCATTTTATAAGTATTCTTTTAAATGAGTAAAACGCGTTGTATTGATTTTTTTTTTTTTAACGTTATTCTTAAAACTAAACAACACAATGCCGTAAGTGTAAATATTTGTTATAATAAAATTTCTTCCCTGAAAACATTAATTGCTTAAATTTAATTCACTGCTTAGCCAATATATTGTTAAATATTTTTAAAAGTATCATTCATAAAAACGCACTGACAACAAAATTTCACTACACTTCGTCAAACAAGAAAATTAAAAAATATGATATTTCTTCAATTGTACGTTTTATATTCAATTTCAATAATCTTTTATCAGCCATACTGTACATAGTTTAGTTGGAAGTAAATTGAATGAAATGTTTACAAAATCTTCGGTCAGGATATTCGTATTGGAGGGGTTGCTACCCTTCCTACAGCTACGGTTGGAATACCGTCTGGCTACTTTCACCGCCCGCCCTTGGCAATCGATCAGGTGTATTCTTGATAAAACAAAAGAAAATCCATATCCATCTTTAAAAAAATATAAAATGTTCAGGGCAGCCCCGTGGTGAATTGGCAAAGACACTACTCACGCTACTGAAGGTTCCGTGTTCGATCCTCGTCGAGATCACAAAAAAAATTATGACGGCTGTATGTGATGTGGTTGTGGGGCGGCTGTGGAGTGATTTTTAAGCCTTTTTTATTGTGCCTCTTTTTCCGTTAAGGCGGTTAATTAATTATCTGACTAACCGCCTTAACGGAGGTGTTCCTAGCACAATTAACGGGTAGTTTATAATTATAAATAGGTTTAAATGAATCATTAGGTACTAAATTTTCTTGAATAAAATTCGTCTGGTAAAGATATATCTAGTAAATAGCAATAAAACATTTAACAACATTTTGTATTTGTGCAAATACTTGTAGACAAATTACTAAATTTTACCCGTGCTGGACTTGAATTCTCAAGTGGCCACTTAACTCACCCATCTCTATCTGTTGAGATTCAATAACGATGAATAAAATGTAGATTTGTTACAATTAATAAAAATTGTATTGTATTCGAAAATCTTTCATTACATAAAAAAATAGTTTTTTTTATGTAGTAGGTACCGTAGAAAAATCTTAAGATGACCTAGAATTATCTTTATTTAAAAAATGCAAAAAAAACTTAGTAATGTTCTCATCAAAACATATTCCAGTGAAAATACGAGAGATTTCATTCATGACGGCATTCATTGACCACGAAAACATAATAACTTACACAATTGACTCTATGCCTCTGCAATCGTCAGTACTCCAAAGATAAATTATTGCAACTGTATGAATTTTGTCCAATCTACCTACTTATGTTATTAAGACTTATCTTGCCTTCACGTAAAAACTGATCAAGATTCACTGCACTTGTATCAATACAGTTCCATTTTGGTTGCGGATAGGGGAGAGTAATAGTACTTATGAAAATTATAGTTTATCAATTATCATAACCATCGGTCTATATGCACTCCCTATTTGTAACATATAGATTTCACAAACTGCCTCCATGCCGAGTGATTGGCCGCCAGTTTTCGTGAATCCTAGGTCCTGAATGTTAGGTAGGTACACATCTCGCAGTTACGACGTAAATTGAAAATGATATTTTATGAATAATGAGGAAAACAATCAGTATGTTGAAAATTGCAGCCAAATACGCAAAGCGATAGCAAGGATATCTTAAACTACCTAATAATGAGTAATTATTGCTGCTACTACTTCCACCTAATGGTATTGGTACACCGAGCGCAGTGTATCTTGATCATTAATAAATAAATAAATAAAAATATTGACCTTGTCGGGTACCGAACCCGCGAAATCTTGCATGGTAGCCCAACACGCTAATCTTTACGCCTCTAGGCGGAGAAACCCATAAATATGTACATATTTATATAATAATAAAAAAATATGTCCTGTAACTTCTTTTGAAGTCTATATTCACCCTTTTTTTAAAATTGTTCCTAATATGAATATTTAAAGGTGGTTTAGAGAAAATTTCACATGTATTTCTTGCATTGAGAAGCAAAATTACTTGGAAATTTTTGTTCTTTTCCCGCGTCGATTTCCCGCGCTTACAACCGTTGTACCAAGAAGTGGTTTATTGAGCTGATTCAAACACCGAACATTACATAACCAAAACTACGTTCTTTTATATTTTCTGTAATATCTCATACATGTTTGACGGTATTTATTTTTAATATTCGCTTTTCAATAGCGCATTATACTTATTCAAACATTCAATGAATTCTCGTATTGAAATTATGGGAATAACTTAATAATGTTTTATAAGGAAATCTTGTCCGCCTCGTAGCATAGTGGTAGCGCATTAAGCTACCGTGCATGAGGTCGCGGGTCCGATTCCCGTAGGGGGTCAACATGAGATATTTAATTACATGCAATTTTTATTCATGCGTGATACTGAAGCGTATGACTGATCATCTGAACTTCATGAAACAAAATGATCAATATACAATGCACTCATGCAGTGCCTTATGCACCATTGGGTTCGGATAAGAAAGAGTAATAGTAGTAATATAAGGAAAATGTTAAATCCACCTAATACTGCTTCTTTTAATATGATCAATATTTTAAACAATTTGCTTTACTGAATTTAACCCTTACAAAAATAAAATAATCCATAGAACTCTTATAAGGCAGGTAATTGCGCCATTCCGAAGTCGATTTTCGATTTCCTACTTTTACGAAATTAGATTCATTTTTCTATCAAAGCATTGGCATTGCGACGCCGACTTTGTAGGCAAAAAAAGGTTTAACAGATTTAGTATAACGTTCTATGCAGCCATAGCTTACTTTACTTAAATAGTGTCAGTAAACTTTAGAAATTTAAAATATGAAGAAAATATTTAAAACATTCAAATAAATTTCGCATCTAAGGCGCAAATCAATGAAGCTATTTTGTTCTTGGTTTGCTTTCGGTTTTGGTTACTCAAATAACATGTTTGTTATTAAAATCAACAAATTAATTTTAATAATAATAATAATCATCATGAATTTTCTTATCATTATTGAGACCGCACTAAAAATCAAAATAAATGATTATGTAAAAAACTAAAGCTAAAAAAATTATCACACAACATATAAAACAACATTACAACCGATAAAAAAGGAAATAAAAATAAAATGAAGTAATTAATGAATCAAAAGAAATAAATTTTAAAATGTCCAGATTTTTCGCAATTTCTGTGTATATGTGAAATAAATACAATAAATCTTACGTGTACATAGGTTATATGCTACGATATATGTAGATAGTTTATGACTTATTGCATTTACTGGAAAATAAAAATGGTTGTTCTTCGTTTAGTGCATTTCAAACAATTTTATTCAAACGGAAAATCCAGATTAAATCAACAATTTCTCTTTCCCCGAAATTCTTGTGTTCACAAACAAGCCGTTCCTTTTATTGTATAGTCCGCTAACTTTTGCAAATGATTGTTAAAGGCCGGGGGCACACGTATGACGCTATGAGGCGCATAAAATGTTCAAAGCAGAATCTCATACAGTTTTATCTCACTTCCGATAATGCAGCTTTCCGTTTGTTTAGCCCGATTAAATTTTTGGAATATTTAAAGAAAAAAGTATGTCTATCCGCGCGCTGCTCAATTATTTTCAATTTTCCCCGGGGAAAGAGAAAATCATAACAAATGTTCCGCATTTTTTGTTTATCAAATTATGTCGGTGTATAGTTATATTTTGCGGAATGTTTCCCGATGGCGTCTGTCCCTCCACACCCCCTACCCGTTATACAAACCCTCGAATTTAAATATTCCTTCGGAAGGCTGTCGATGGTAATTCGATAAAAGTGTGTAACTTTTGGTACCTCCGCTGGAAGAGCGCTGTGTATAGTGAACAGCTTGGCAGCTTAGGTATTTATATGCAAATCCAGCACGTTTCGGACTTTATAAATCAATAGGAATCTCCCAATCGATGTTATCAAAACAGTGCTGTGTTTTTTTTAAAAAAAAAATGAAAGCAGAAATATTATTTAACCTACTATAATATTTAAAAAACAATTTTTAAGTAAAATATCGGATACAATTAAGAATAATCGCGACAAATAATCTTGACGATTTTTCGCTTCAGCGACTATATTCTTTAATTACTGGATTATTAGCGATTTGTTTTTAGTTGTATGAATATTTCATGTCAGAATTGACATTTTGATAGTTAAAATTCTCTGGTAAGAGACTGTTTGTCATTTTATATTATTACTAGCTAGCTCGGCAGACGTTATTCTCTCCTTTCTGGTGGCGCGTTACGTTTGATTTTATTTTGTTGAAGTATCCTCGTTTGCTGTGGGGGATAACATGAAATAATGATTTTAAATGTGATTTGTAAATGTGATCTGATCTAGACTGGCACTAAAACGTAATACTGATCATCTTTTTGTAGTAAAATTATCAAAATGCAATGCACTAGTGTAATTACTACCTATGTTACTATTAGATAATGATATGAATTAACTACTAAGAAATTCCTGAATATTTTTTTTATTTATTCGCATAATAATTGAACAATTTATTGTCATCTTCATGAATTCATTTCTGCTCAAGCTAAAAAAGCTCTGCGCTTCATCCCAAGTCAGTTCAACGTCCTGTAGCTCTGACGTAAACTGCCGACGGATTTTCAACAGTGAACAATTATGTCCTTCTAAATCGGGTTTTGGCCTCCTTTAACTTCAGCCTCCAGCACTGTCTGTCAGCTGGTCACTTGCAGGAGATGTGCTGCGTCTTTTCCTCACCTTCCCGTCTTAATAGAGGTCTCCCAATTCTCCTTTTACCCCCATTCTTCACTCTTTTTGGGACCCGTGAGCTTGGCATTCTGTGCACATACCCAGTGAACAATTATTATTATTACTATCTAATTTTTGGCGAGCAGCTTAAAGCTGATATGCCTAAATCGGGCAGTTAGTTTAGATTCAAACTTTAGACAGCTTGTCCAGTCCATTCTTAAACCCGTTCACGCTATTCACAATGACCAGCTCTTGCAGTAGCCCTTTCCAGCTATCAACCACCCTGTTGCTCAAGAAATGCTTTTGTGTGTTCTGATTAAAATGGGAATGCATTAAAACGAGCATACGGGCATATATTACAATTATTGTCACATCGCGGTATAACTTTTCATTATTAAAGTTTTTTTTGTATCACTTGCCTTTGTTTTACGTTATTATTTAGTATTATATCTTTACCAAATTCGGATAGAACAATTTTTTATTTTCTCTCAAACAGCTTCACATATTTTAAAAAGCTTTCATATTTAAACTTTACATACATTTAGTACCTGCAGATCTAAAATAACTAAATTAAATATTTATTTTTTAAATAAATGTCAACGATGACCTTACTTAGGTTTGTCTGTTATCATGGTAGCCACTTCACTTCAATCTTTTGAAATATTTTATAATATTAACCCGCCATCAAAAGCCGAAATACTTATTTATGAATTCAATTTTTTCTGTCTATTTAAATAATATAATGTTTATTTATCAACCGTTTTATTTCAATTTAAAGTTATGTCTCTGTGTAAATCATATTGAATATTGAATATCTTATACCAGAATGTATTGCTACCTATTTTTATTATAAACAATAATGAATAATGTAATGAAAAAGCCATTTGGGCGTGGGTAATATTGAAATAAACTAAATGATAGGAGTACACTATTTTTCATATCAATAAATTCATTTTTGGATGTACAAACCATCACCTCATAAATAAACGTTTTTTGCAAACATAATACATGGTTAGCGGGCACATACATAAAAACCTCTACTGTTTTACTATTTGCTGTTGTTGTAAACATAGGTATATAGATTTTAAAACATCAAACTTTACAAGACCCGAACTTTCGAAAAGTGTTCTTGCAGCTATGAAGTAAACAATAAATTATTTATTAAGCGGATATGGTATAATGAATTAATGAAAATGATATGCCTCCAAGTGATCGTGTCATCAGCCAAACCTTTAACCTCTTTCCATGTCCCTAGCACTGTCACGTGGTCCTCGGTTTTAGTTTCATCACAAATTTTCTTCTTCGTTTTCTATTGGGAGTGCGCAGAACAAATCAAGCATTTTGTGTACAAAACACTGTGGCAATGACTGCATTGTTATTACTGTTACGATATAACGAAATAACAAAAAACTATGAATATTGAACAAATAAAATGTCGGTATGATCAATTCGTAGAAGAAGCAATTATTACAATAATTGAAATGGTTTGTTAATTATTAACAAAGATGTTAGTTTTCTATTCATTTTCCTAACAATACTTGTTATTACGCTTCGATTATTTTATTTAATCATAAAGTTTCGACCTCCTTCCCTAAATTATCGACTATCGTCATATTTTAATCACATATCTTTACATAATTAATTAACTCCAATGAAGAAGGCTTTTGAACCGGTCGGTGTTCATTAACCTTTCTGATTGAAATAAATTTTAATTAATTTGTTATTCATTGTCTTACATTGTTCTACCTAGTTAAATAGTTATTGCTTTTTAAATTAATATGAACGTTAGTGTGTATTTTCTTTGTTTCAAAAATATTACCATCTATTGTATTTTTGTAGTTGTAGTCAATCGTTTCATTACCACTACTATTCCCTTATCTGCATTCAATGGTGCATAGTACACAGCATTAGTACACCAATATAGTGAATCTTGATCATTTCTTACATGAGGGCAAGGTAATCACTCTTACGCCACAGGATCCCTAAGGATATCATATGAAACCTTTTTATGTAAAAATCACATTGACCCTACGCACTATAATCACTGCACCGCGTTCTTATAAGTAGCTATATCTTAGAGCTACATTTTTATTTTCTTATTAGTTGTAACGTAATGTATTCACGGTTTTATTGGTTTGTTATTGCAATAGGTGTAGGCACTACGACGTTTAAAAAAGAACCGTTTCTTTTTAAAAAATATTTTACTTTTTATATTATATGGATGCCTATTAAAAAAATACTCTAACCTAAACAAGAAACGAAAAGCTTAGTAATGATTTGAATAAGAAACTGCCCTTACAAAATATTAGTATTATTTTATTTACCTACTTAGATCGAAACGAATTCTTATGCCCGCTGTATACGGGACAGTTTCTTGTTCAGAAAACTACACAGTTTCTTGTTCAGAAAACTGTGCAGTCTGTCAAACTTCTGTCAAAAGACACGCTAAATAGGCTAAATATGTGTATTTTTGAAACGCGATTGTAAGTTATTATCGTATGTTTGCTCTCAGGAAATTGTATATTTAGCTAATAATGTAAATATGTTATTGGTTTTTTACGTATTTAAAAGCATACAATAAACCAATGTCTACTTAAACGTTTACATAAAAAAACATTAACTGTCATGTCAGCTTAAATCTGACATAAGCACGCAGTTTTTTAAACAGTTTTTTCGTTGTATACGGGACTGTTTTTCAGACTGCATAGAAAACTGCGCAGAAAACTGTCCCGTATATAGCGGGCTAATTGTCAACAAAAAAATATGAATATTTTATTTTAGTAACTCGAATGAAACCCAACAAAGTTAGTTCATTATTAGTACCTAGAGATATTATTTCTAAATATTGATTTTAACTACGTTGGTATAGGAATGTTGTCCTCGACTGAACCTAATTATATTGCTTGTATAACCATTGTGCGTGAAAATATATTTCCATTGTTGTTGCATTTTATGAATATGTGCTGTAATATTGCGTGTATTATTTTATTAATTATTCAATGCATAAACAAGTACTAGTATGCGTATGAGGAGAAAATATTAAACAAACTTGTTCAATAATTTATCGTCCTCATCCTAAAAGGGTTATTGTTCCATTCACTACCGCTGATTTTGCAGAAAATTTCATATCAATATTACAATGCATTTTTAATGGACACAAGTTAAAGGTAAAAATTGAACGTTTATAAAAATTATCTTGCATGTGATCGCAGAAAGCATTTTTAAGACATGAAATAATTAAAAGGCTTTATTGAAAATTTTTAGCATATTTATTGCTTATGATAAACTGATAACCAATTGCTGATAGCTGATAACTAATTTACTAAAATACTTGAAACACTTATTTACTAGCGTCATTATTTAGAACCTCTTACTACGTTTTTCAGTCAAACAAGAGTCAAATACGAGTATGTAGGTACTAATATGTTCAATAAATAAAAAAATATTTATTCTTACACTCCCATCGAAAGTTTTCTCCCCGCTACATGTTTAGTAAAAACTCTTTGTTTACCTTGTTAATATGTACAAGTTCTTCATACATAATGGAGGTAGTCTCCACCCCATGAATATTCAAAATTGTGATATTTTTTTATCAAGAAGAAGCACTCTCACATTCATAGTTTCGCAAATGAGGCCGACATCCATGCACAAAGTAAACAGGAACACACACTAGTACGTGCATACGTCATACACAAGGTAGGTACTCTTCTATCCACGCGCAGCTTCCGTCTTGTAGATGACTTTGTTCGCTTCAAAACATAGTCATTTGGTACGTAGCATCATACATTATTAAAAATTTAAAGGCTACATTATGTAGTCGTCCGCGGCGGCACAGGAGATAAATGTCGCTCGCCGTCAAATAAAAATATGCAGACAGAACGTTTGACACGCGCAAACTGCACACCACACCGCCACCGCCACCGCCACCGGTTGAAAGCGGTACAGTGAATGAATGCATCTCTTATAATTAAAAAAAACTAACAATGTAACACAGCTTTCTGTACGACTTTCAACGTTTATTGAAATATAATAGAAATTTAATGAAAGCGTTTATTACGATGTAATTTACTCCTCAAAAAGGGACTACAAATAAAAGGTACACTCAATTTTTATTTTTGTCGCATTATGTTTGTTTTAGTACCAGACGATAAATGATAAACCTATTGTGAAAGAATGATTGCAGGGAAACATTGTTATTTGTAATGTTTAAATTTAAGTAAGAAGTTATGGAACTGAAGCGTAAGACTGATCATCCTACCTTCATGTAATAAAATAATCAAGATACATTACACTTGGTGTACCGATGCAGTGCCCTATGCAGCATTGGGTGCGGATAAGGGAAAGTAGTAGTAGTAGTAGCTCATCATCATACCATATCCGCTCCCTATGTGTAGCATATGGAATCCACAAACTGCCTTCAGGCCAAGCGATCGGCCGCCAGCTCCCGTGCATCCTCCCAAGTCAAGTCCACGTCCCGCAGCTCTGATGCAAACTGCCGACGAATTGTCAACAGTGGACGACCAGGACGCCGAAAACCTGATGCCTTGTAAAATAGGCAAGCATGGATCGTTAAAAATGTTCTGGATATTTTCTTTAGAAGTAATGTGAATTTTTGTGTTATATAAATAATAATTCATGAATTCCTGTACCTACGGTTTTTAGGTGCCCTTGCTAAAAAAAATCCGATAGTTTCGTGGCAATATGATTTTTATCAGCGGTTTTTTTTTTAGTTTTCTACTCTTTAATAAAAATAAATGGTGAAATTGAAATTTGATATTTCTACTTGATTTTTACCGTTTTTACACGGATTCGGATGTGCTGAACACTGAATTAAAAATGTGTTTTATTAAGTATTTATTTGCTCCACCTGGTTCATACTAATAATTTGGAGTTCAAGGATTGCCTCCCATTGAATTATTAATCTCTCCAAGTTTCTTTTAAGCTAACAGAGGTGATATATTTATGTATACAGCATGTCCCAGCTGTTTTATTATTTAAATAACAAACTTCTTGCTCATGTTCATATGTGCATAAAATATTTATAGTAGGAAAATAAAATGTTTGCAACATGGCGGAGGGGAAATAGACTTGAAGGGAACGGAATAATATATCAAGTTGATCCCAACGAAATATTTGTCGCATTTAGTATTGAGAATTGTGTTCATTATAATCCGCCTTGTATTGTATTGGCTGCCGGTAAATTTTCATATGATATATTGTGATTATATTATTTACCCTAGTACACAATTCATTACAATTACATAACATTTTGTATTTGCCCGAACACTCGTAGACAAAAACGGTATTTTTCGCATGACGGGCCTGCATCTAATTACTATTGATATCTCAACACAGACGAGATCCATCTAAACTGCTCGTCTCTGTTGAGCTATCAACTGTCAATAATTAAATAATGTTTATATTAAACAATACAATAGGTAGCTTTGAGTCGGTTCTAGATTAAATAACCTCGGTTTAACATCATATTGTTATTATTTGACAAGGAAATTTCCAGGATTGAAGTGTGGGTGTTCCAGGGGCGGGGGAGGGGGAGGGGGAGGGGATGGAAACAGGGTCGCTGCATTATTCAAGCAGCTATATGGCAAGAGAGGTCATTTAACATTAAAGCGCATTGTAAGGCAAACCACATTACTAATGTAAAACCTTAGGGTTGGACGCATACACTCTCTGTGGCCGAACTTACCCGGCAAATGTCACCTACCCACGAAATACACAAAACCCTTCAATATTTAATTGTTTCCCTTAATGTAGTACAAAAAACATTACCCCGCTTAACGAACAACGATCCATATTATTAAAATGTAGCCTTTTCATGTTTTACTGTACTATATTTTCATAAGAAATAAAATTTACTTAATTATTACTATTTGCCTATGCAATACAAATCCGAATTAAAGTGTACCGGGAAAGCGTTTTTTACGACCTCAACTGACCAGGGGGTTCAATGATAGAGTTTTATAATATCACGAACACCCAGGATTAAGATAAATCAATTCCGGTGTTTGTGTTCTCACCGGGGTTTGAAACCGGAACCTTCGTATCGTGATTCCAGCGTCTTTGTTATTACGCTACGGAGGCGGAGACCGCAAAATTCATGTTCTCGACTAAATTATTTAATTACATAAAATAAGATAAATATTTTTTTTTTTAATATTCATATTTCAAATTAATGTTATAAAGTACAACTGTATTTTTTTTCCATAAAATTATTATAATTATTATCAACTCATAAACCTCCTTGCTATCTATAAGTTATATGCAAAACAATGCATTATCTTAACCCCAATACATATTTTATACAGTTTTAAACAGAGCCTTGTATTAAAACTCCTACACACATTTATTACAAACGTAAAGTAATTATCATGAATTTATCATCCTATTATTAACAATTATTATTGTTTGTTACCACATACAACATGCCGAATTATCTATAGCAGGTTTAGTTACAAAAATTATAAATTAATTATCATTTGTACTACGAATGATGTGTTTTATATAGATACCTAATTGATAATGTGTTGATTTTAATTACTTGTTTATTTACGACTCGACTATTGAATACTTTTGAGTGTTCATATACAATATACATACTTACATAAAAGGGGCTTAATTTTTTAGTTAGTGATCCAGTGGTGGAGTTTATCGATCTTGATCTTCGTTTAGAATCCAAACTTTGCGACAACTTGATTAATGTTTTTTGAAGTGGATTTGAAATTGTATTTACAAATCGAAACAAATATCTGCAAATATAAAGATGCACATTAAAAAATAATATTTTTAATTTTCAGAATGAAATGTAGGAACGCCTTAATATACTTACATACAAGCAGCTGATTTATACACATTATCTGGCTTTTTTTAAAATTTCATGGTTAAATTAGTTCTACATATTGAAACTCTCTAAATAAAAAAATTAAAAAAGGATGCCAAGTTACATATTCTTTTACCTCACCTAGGTATATGAAAAATATGTCATATTTTTATCAATCATAGGTTTGTACTATCTCTTTATTTGAATAATTACTCAGAGCAAGAACTACAACTAACGGTTTATTACGTAGACGTTCCCCAAACATTTAATTAACACGTGTTTGAAATAGGGTACATACTTAGTACTGTGGCCAATTTGATTTGTCTATATTTTGCCTAAATCTGGAATTCGTTGCCTTCCCCGCTTGCCGAACAAGGCTTTAGCATAAATTTGTATGACCGGATTGGGCGCCATTTTGAAATCATATTCCGTTCCATTTTCGATATTCGAACTTCGTACCGTTTGTCTTATTGGTCACTATATACCAGTGTTCTAATTGACGTAGCGATTGTTTCCGTTAATTCTGTATACAAGGTATATTTTAGAGTAACATTGTTGAATAAGATACATAAATATTAATTATTTATGTTATGTAACGATAAATAAAACATAGGTATTCATATCAACCAAAATGTTAAAATGCTGATTTCCCATAATTGATAAGTGCACATTTTACCTAAAAAACATTGAGTTCAGTGGTTTTTCCCATAAATTTACGAATAATTTATAACTCTACGGGATGCTCTAAATTTGTTGGCATGAAAATTATTTTTAATTATTCCATACTTTGTATAGGTACTTATGCATTTTTTTAATTTTACGTACCTACCTGCACAACCCTACATAATGTGTCCGATTTTCACACATAATAAAACATCTTTTATATTTATTTTATATTGAAAACTTTAGTACCGTAAGTGGCAAACTTTACTGGAACATGAAAATAAAATACAATTCATGGTATTACCCATATGTATGGAGCTGTGGCTGCGGCTGGTATGAAATTATACAATAAATCAACATTTTCTCCTGAATACACGGTAGAGCATACAAAACAGTTTTAGTAAATCGTTAATAATTAATCATTTACATACAAAAGTTAACAATAGACAAAACAATTTGTTCTAGAAAGTATGTTGGTGCACATTTTATTATTATTTTATCCCGGCGTCCTGGGCGTTCACTGTTGACAATTCGCCGGCAGTTTGCTTCAGAGCCGCGGGACGTGGACTTGAGGACTTGGGAGGATGCACGGGAGCTGGCGGCCGATCGCTTGGCCTGGAGGCAGTTTGTGGAATCCATATGCTCTACATAGGAAGCAGATATGGTGTGATAAGAATTTAATGCACTTAAGTACACATAATGCACGTCCTGACTTTAAGAAGGTAATTTAACTTTAAACTTATTTACTTTCTGCTAAATAGAGCAATACGTTGTCGTCATAAAATATATGTGTAAAATGTGTGTAACATTTCTTCAACGACAAAAAGAAAGGTCTGGAAGGAACTGGGAATTCTAGGCGTGTACCGAGCTTATCTATTACTTGTTATTAGATATATTGCAACATTCCCTTATTCCGCCTAGAATTTGGTAACCACAAGTGCCGATTTTTGGTACCTGGGCGTAAAGTGAATCAGCACATAGGAAATGTCGCCGCAAAACTTTTCAGCCAATAATGATCGTAAGATCATTAGTGGATACGTTCCTTTTTTTGTCTGTTGAGTTATCAGTAAAAAGGACATTGTTACCGATATGTGACTTGCGGATAGGGTGGTTGGGAGTATTATATCATATTTGAAGTGCGCTCAAGCGCCTTTACAGATTGGCCGACCGACAACAGCCGGATTGGTACAATGAAAGCCTAACCCTTTCCCAAGAGTGTTAAAGACTATTGAGTCTTTTTTTAGCCCAGCACAACTCTACCGATTTTTTAAAGCTAATCCGCGAAATTTAATGGACTCAGTTTTAAATAATTAATTTAAGTTAATTGGAAATCGATAGTGCCAAATAAGAACTTATCGAAAGAAGCAAAATTGGCAGTAAACAACTTCTTTTGGCCGTTTTTTCATCACTCATTCGCTCCACATGACCAAGCCATCGTAAAAGCCCTTTCTTAATTTTGTCGATAATGCTTATCTCAGCCTTGCACTCTGCTCTAATTTCGACATTTGTACACCTATCATACATAGTCTTACCACACATTCGCCTGAGAGATCGCATTTCAACAGCATTCAGTCTTCTTTCATCCTTCTTTTTCCAACACCACGCATCACTACCATACATAAGGGTTGGTACCAGAGTGCAAGGCTGAGATAAGCATTATCGACAAAATTAAGAAAGGGCTTTTACGATGGCTTGGTCATGTGGAGCGAATGAGTGATGAAAAAACGGCCAAAAGAAGTTTAAATGCAAGTGTTCCTGGATGTAGAAGCCGAGGAAGGCTGAGAAAGACATGGCATAACCAAGTACGACAAGTACTTGGAAGTGGACATGTGAAAAGTCGGAACAATCGGCGTATGTGCATGAGAAGATGTATGAATGAAGAGGAAGCAAAGGAATTATGTCAGGACAGAGTGTGTTGACGATTCGTGACGTTCTATCCTATGGGGAAATAGATGGTTAGTTAGTTAGTTAGTTAGTTCAGTTTTAACTAGAAAAAGTGGAAGAAAATAAGGTTATATACGCGACCAAATGCTTTCATTGCCCCTATCACTTTCTCGGCTCTAAGATTGGCATAAACACATTCACCCTAACCTGCTCAAGGAGCTAGCCCAAATTTACAGTGATAGGGATATTAGTAATAGTAGCCGTAGCCGGATGGGTAATATTTATGTTATGTCTATGTTACATCAGCGTAGTATTTGCACCCAGTTACATCCTGTGTTCTCGCTATGCACACACACCGCCACCAGAAATTTCCCTATTCATAGGCAAATAACCAGATATTACATGTTCTGGGGTTGATTTTCAAAATACGCTCCGTTTTGGGCGATGTAATTAGTCCATGTTAGCTTTGCAACGAAGATATTTAAAAGATATTCATTCACACTCACCTAATAATCGCTACTAATTTCATATATTTGATATTATATTGTATATTGTATCTTTCTTTAAAATGTAAATGGCGTCATTACAATATTTCAGTATGTACGTTTAAATAAATGTTTATTTATTGGAGGTATCATTAGAAATACATTCGGAATTTAAAATGTTTTTATTTATTTTAAGGATGAAGTTGGTTATAGTCTATATTTTAATTTTACTATAAATGACAACGAAATATGAATACTTCTTCGAAGATAAATGACACACGATTTTTTTTTTAAAATTGTTTCCATGAACACTTAAAATAATTTATTTTCTACAAAATTACAGGCATTTCTCATAAATACAAAGATTTTTCAATATTTCTAATGTACCTATACATGGTAATACATGTTTTAAAATAACAATAGTCAGATAAGTATGTAGATACTTGTGATTCTACTATACTTTTCTTAAAAATTTCGTTTATCACGTGCGAAAACGAAATTATTATACAAAATAACTGGACATTTTAAATTCCCGAGTACGTAGGTAATACATCCTACGTAGTAAAGCAGAGAGATTATCCCAGCTCAGCTTTTATGCTGTTCTAAACATCTAACTCATGGCAAAATATACTAGATAAAGTAATATAACATGCACCTCGCTTTTATGAATCCATTAGAATGTGTATTCCTTGTTATTATTTCTATTGAAATAGTTTGCAGTTGTTTAGTACATGCTCTCCAACCAACAATTAAATTCAATGTAGATAATGTACAAGAATGCGCTTCTCTTTGAAAGCAACTTTCCTAATTTGTATTATTTTCTTTTCAGGTGAGTTCCTACTTATCTTCTATGAAAACTAAAACGGTTTTCAGCAATAATTATGCTGTCAAACACCGCTTCAACGTATCTGCTGAGGAGGAAAGAGTGAGTTGTATTTACGATTTGTTGCACTTTTACCATATTCATTATTTTTGCTTTGAATTTTGCGAGGATTTTTATTATATATGCTTATGTTTTTAGTACAAGTAAGAGACACTCAATCAAAAAGTATTTTTATACACTAATTAAATAATATAAATACACTCAAACATACAATTATAACATTTCTATTTAATTAAACATGGGCTCTACGGGTAACAAATTGAACAAAAACAGTCGTTTTACATTCCACAAGTAATTTTTTTTAACCTTTACCTTTTTAATGTTTTATGGGGTTTTTTTCTCCAATATCCAATCCCAAGAAAAATAAAAAAAGGATAGGTACGTTTTTTAAATAATGAAAACAATTTCTGAAATTACATACGTAAAAACATTAATATTCTAAATGAATTTATGTTGTAGGGATTCGTAGTATATTTTTGTTCTACAGTTGTTAACCACATTTCACAATCAGATTACCTCAATATTTATTTATAAAATAAATTCACTTGATGGAAATTTAATGAGCGCAACTCAGTAGAGTCGTGAATATCACTGTAAATATAAAATGTTTACATTATCGTGATGTTAAACTATACATGAACCTAGTTATATTGTCACCAATTCCATCAAAAGTCAGTACGACTCTGTTCGTCCAGTGGTACAATTCTGTGTGAAGTGATAAATTTGCCCACCTCTATCCGAAGCATTTTCGACTTGCTAAAATCGAGTTACTTGCATGAAATCACAATGAAAATCATCTTGAAACATTAAATATATTAATAGTCCGACTCGTGGTGTAGCGGTACCGTGTTGGGCATTTGGTCGCGGGTTCGATTCCAGATGGGGCTCGATATGAAATTTTTATTTCAATGTGATTTTCACATAAAATATTTCATATGTGATACTTTGGACTGGCGCTGAAGTGTAAGACTGATCATCTTGCCTTCATGTAACTAATTATCAAGATCTACTGCAGTCGGTGGACCAGTGCTGTGTCCTATGAACCATTGGATGTGGATAAGGGAAAGAAGTAGTATTTTAAACATAATTTTATGCGTGTTTAAATGCTTATGGGTGAAAACTGGATTTGACCAATGACGGGTTTGCATTCAATTGATATCTCAACAGAGACAAAAAGTTTTATATCGATATTTCTTTGCAAACTTCTCATCATGTTTTGATTGTTATTTAAGTATTTTAATTTACTTTTTTTAACTAAAAAAACTCGATTTTATCGAACTGAAAATACTTCTTAACAACATTTTGAATGTATACGAATACTTGTGGACAAATTACTGGATTATACCCATTTTGGGCTGATATCAGATATTATTGATATTCCAACAGAGACAGAGAAACTCTGGAAACGAATGTGCATTATCTAGGCGTTCAGGCGTCTTCTTGTAAGTAATTAAGTTCGGATGAGCCTTACCTTCACTAATAAAGATGATTGCCAAAAAATGCTTAACAATCTTATCAACAGATGTCACCAGTGAGAAATTTACTTGTAATGTGATATTACGAACGCGTTCAGTATATACATGTTTCAAAAATTTGTCATATATATCAGATAATGGGTGGAATGGGGAATGTTGTAGTACATCAAGTGGCCACTTAACCCAGCCAATGACAGGTCATAAGCCCTGTAAACGCCTAGATGATCCACATTCGTTTCCAGAGTTTCTCTGTCTCTGTTTGGATATCAATAATATCTGAAAATGCTTCATTTAGAGCTGCATAATATTTCATGGATGATACCCTGGCATGGCACTGAGGCGTAAGACTGATTATTTTGTCTTCGGCGATTGGTGCACCAATGCAGTTGCGGATAAGGGAAATAGTAGTAGAGATAGTAATAGTAATAGATAATATAAATAGAGGTGGATAAATTTATCGCGTTTTCCAGAATTGCGCCACAGAGGGCGCGGGCGGTTCGCCAGCCATCAATTACAACTATCACTCCCGGTTTGTTTCGGACATTTTCAATATTGTTTTCCCATTTGTTTATTTTTCGTGCTCTTTTTTCCACCAGTTAGGCACTCCGCCGTGTGATATGAAACGACATTCTCGACCGCAGGTACTTTTCACGTGCATCGCACACAACGTGAAATGTAATCGATGTTTCGTTTATTTCCCAGTGAGGTTCCATCACTTGGCCGTTTAACTGACATTAAAGATACTTTTTTTTTTTTTTACAAACCTGAAAAATACAACGTTTGACGTGGGCAAAAAAAACACAAATTAAAAAAAATATCGCGCTACGGGTGATGTGAAAGACATATTATTTGCAACATTTGTTCAATTTACTTGCTGTAAAAAAATTTTTTAAGTGTACTAAAATCACATTTTTGAAAATGTGTCATTTGTCTTGGACGTCCAAGGCAGTTTGTGGATTCCATATGCTCCACATAGGGAGCGGATATGGTATGATGATGATGATGATGATGTTTTAAAATACCTCATCATCATCATACCATATCCGCTCCCTATGTGGAGCATATGGAATCCACAAACTGACGGCCGCCAACACGCCGTGCATCTTCCCAAGTAAAGTCCACGTCCCGCAGCTCTGACGCAAACTGCCGACGAATTGTCAACAGTGGACGACCAAGACGCCGCGGGAACCTGATGCCTTGTAAAATATGCAAGCATGGTTAAGGCTTTCGGGAGGCATACGTAGTATATGGCCTGGCCAGCCGAAACGCTTTCGCTGGATGACAGTAGATCCCAAGGGTGTCTCACTTCTGTGTTCCTTACAAAATCAAACCACCGCACACCTAAAATTCTTCTAAGACACCTATTCTCAAAACTCAGAAGATTATCAAAATACCTACCTACCGAAATCGGGAAAAAATTATTACTTCTCACCATGGCTCTAGACCCAATGATATCACATAATTCTTTACAAGTTATTTTCACTCCTTGGTGTTCCGTGTTGTAGGTATATTTACTGTTATAAGGCTTTCTGGAAGGTGGAGAGAAAATTAGAATACATAAAAATTCTCCAATTAAGGCACCTATAAATACGAGAATCAACCCTTACAAAATTTGCGTGTCTTGAATCAAACAAAATTGTTCAGCGGATAATTAACATTGTTTTATTTGCCGTTAACAACAACAAATACTCGTACATATGTATTGAAAATAAGGATAGTATACTTAATTTGCTTTCCTTTATGCTCGATGAACTGTTAGAGAAATTTCTTCCACGAATGAAAACACTACCGCGCTTGAATTGTGAAATATCTACACATTCAATATTCTTAGAATGGAAAAACAATAAGCTAATGAAATTTGAATTCTAAGATTACATGTCGCACAAAATACCAACTTTATTAATTATTTTTAATGACATGCGAAAGAAACCGTTTCTCGTCTAACCGAGACGAATATAATATGTTATTTAATGTGTACCCATTACTTAAAATGATTAATCGTGTTATATAATATAAATAATTAATATTGTCAGTTATTATTGATATCCCAACAGAGACAGAGAAACTCTGGAAACGAATGTGGATTATCTAGGCGTTTACGGGGCTTATGACTTGTCATTGGCTGGGTTAAGAGGCCACTTGATGTATAAAACATTCCCCATTCCGCCATCCACCTGATAACCATATATGACAATTTTTTTAAACTTGTATATATTGAACTCACGGATGGGCGGAATGGGTAATGTTGTAATACATCAAGTGGCCACTTAACCCAGCCAATGACAGGTCATAAAGCCTGTAAACGCCTAGATAACCCACATTCGATCCAGAGTTTATCTGTCTCTGTTGGGATATCAATAATATCTGATATCAGCCCAGCAGGGTATAATCCAGTAATTTGTCTACAAGTATTTGTACACATTCAAAATATTGTTAAAATTATCAGTATTTTGATTGTTTCTAAATCCTTGCATACAACATTAAATTTGACGTCACATGCATGATCAATTATTATATAAATCTCAACAGAGAACTGAATGCTGTGTATATTAATGGATATCTATGCCTTTGTAAAAGAACATATATTACGTCATATTAACGCCAATTCACTAAATTAGGTAATACACAAGTTCCATAAATCGGTAAAATAGGGCTCAAAGCTCAAACCCTGGCGTATCTTAGGAAAAAAGGAAAAACATCAATAATAATTTATATAAATAGTAAAAAACCGCCTCGTAGCATAGTGGTAGCGCCTTTGTCTACCGTGCCTGAGGTCGCGGCTCGATTCCCGTAAGGGGTCAACATAAAATATTTATTTACATGAGATTTTCATATTAAATTTCATGTGTGATACCTTGAACTGGCACTGAAGCGTAAGACTGATCATCTTGCCTTCATGTAATAAAATGATCAAGATACACTGCACTTGGTGTAACAATGCAGTGCCCTATGCACCATTGGGTGCGGATAAGGGAAGGTAGTAGTAGTAGTAGTAGTAAAAAACGCCACCGTTTAACATCAGTTTTTTTATTTCAAAATCCATGGCAATCTGTATTTAGTTTCGTCTTGAAAAACTGAAGCCGGTTGTCTTCTTTTAGATTCAAAGTAATTTAAACAAGAAATCATTTTTAACTAGGTTTATATAAATAAATTTATATGTGTAAGATTACAATCGTATGAAAAGTCAAAATGTTATAGATTAATGTTATTAATTAAACAATATAGATTACGTACTCAACACATTTTAGATCATTATTCTTAAATTTATCATTCGTATTTCTCAAAATTAACAATAGTTTTCCCCTCAATGAGGAAATCTATTTTCCTTGCATTAATTGTGTGATCTTTGTTGAGGTCTTGTAATATAATATAATGACTTAGATACGTCGCATCGGGTGTAAATCCGGTATTTTTATCTACCAACATACCTACCTGCTTAAAATATTATTGTTAATTACTACAGACTTTTCAGTGTGTTAAATCTTTTTTTGGCGAAACATTTTCATTCCAAATAATACAATTGGAAAGAATAAAAAAATAATCATGGAACAATATTAATACGAGTCATCAATCACAATCACATTCATTTGGTTATCTCTTAATCAAAATCATTCATCAGTCAATTGTAATGGATGTTGAATTAAAAATGAAACGAAAATAAAATAATGCATTTGCACTACCCCAAACCGTAATAATAAATTTATGGTATTGCATTTTAAAAAAAGGTTGAATCGAGATATTTATTTTTTTTGTTTTGAAAGTAAAAGATTTAATTTTTTTTGTCGATAATATGAATTGAATCCAAATCAATTCAGTCGTTTTATCTGGGAAACTCAAGACACAACACAAAAAGTCAAATATATTTTGGCAAAGCAACCACAACGAGCTATTTTACGTGTATTAAGGTTTCAATACATTTTTGAAACATTCCTGCTTTCCGAAGCGGTCTGATTTACTATCGAATTGCCTGCATCCCTATTGATTTAACTTTATGCAGATTTCGCTGATTGATTCGGACAGAAATACATAAGATACAAGTAATTTTGGATGCACGAATTTCGGTATTCATGAATATAATTCCATCATCTCTATCGCTTCAGAGGCTGTTCTCATCAGAGCTGCATACAGTTTCAATTAAAATTGAAATTCGTATCAAATACCTTTACTCCCTCATTATTGCACATAGGATACTAAATACGCGTTATTCTCACACTAGCTGGGTCCAATAATATAAAGCCCTCTCTTTTTAAATTTACTTCATTTTTCAACTAAACAACAAACAGAGAAAATAACACTTACCTTATTTTCAAAAAAACAATCAAATTTCATGAAGCATTTTATTTTCCACATCAAATTTACCAAATTGTTAATAGACTACTACAAAATGAATGTTTGTTATAACTTAACAATATAAAAAATCCTAATGATGAACGTAGAAAAAACATAGTCAATGTTATGAATATGTAACTTAAAAAAATCTATCTTCTATCATATTTTGCAAATAACCTTTATTTTTAGCAAACTTGTAAAACATGCGTAATAATATGATGGCTCGGATTTTGATTTTATTTGTATGTTGGACCAGTTGTTAAAATGGCAATAAATGCATTTGCGGTTCGCGCTTTCAAATAAATGAATTATTTGCCACGGGTTTGACGGTGAATTGTATTACTCGTCTGCGGGTATAGGGATACTAAACATATTTTTTTTTGGCTAAAGTGCAAAGCATTTTCAGGACCACTAATACCGATGGTATTTACCGTCCCTCATAAGTCATCAACTACAAAATGATACAAAGTACCAATTACACGGATATTAAACCATATTACACGGATCATTTTATGCTATTGTGAATTTGTGGTTATTTACCATGGATCCAGGCAGTTTTACCTTCAATCAGTTTCATTATTAACCTCAATCAGTTTCATTATTAATCTACGATTATTACTTTGCATAATACTATTGATTTTTGGGTTACAAAAACCATATAAATATATTTTTTGATTGAAGTCAATTACTTTTTTTCAAAATTCATTATTATTTGTACCATGGCGATTATCTACTTTATTGTTCTTTATGGTTTTTTATTTTTCACAACATGCATTTTCCAGGATTCAAATACAACCATTATTAATTGTTTGTCATACTTGTTAACTTTTTTCTGCAGCCAAGGGTAAGTGACTAGCGGAGCCATTTATTTCAAACTATTTTATTTCGCTTTCGCTACAAAATTGGATTATTTAACATTTTTATAAAATATCCAATGGATAATTTCCCTCCCGATGTACCAGTGATTCCTCACAGCACGTCCATCATAATCAGCGAATTTAAATATTTATTAATTAAACGAATCACTGGGATTGTGAATATCGGTCGGTATAAATGATAAATTTTGTTTTCTGTCTCGTAATTTCAGGGCGGCTGAAAGTCAGTAACTGAATAAAAATAAACGGTGTTTTTGAACACCGATTACTGAATACCAACAATTTAAACGTTGCGTTAATACAGACATTCTATTCATTAATTACCTATAAAAACATCAGTAGTGTAAAAATTCTAGTAGAATTTTTTTTTTTTATCATGTTTGGTCTCTATTGTGTAGGAAAGCGTAAAATCCATAAATTAACCGTTCCTCTAATATGCGTATATTGAACTGAACAAAACTGTTAATAGCTGAAGAGATTTTTAGAAAATTAGAATTCTATATAGGAACAAATATTAAGCTTTATTTTATTTCTTAAAAATATTATGCAAACTATCGGTAATTATTATGGCTACATTTTGTATTTATAGGCAGTATGATAATAATGACGTTTCTTCCAAATAATCTTAAATAGATATTAATGGTTAGGAAAATCCTATTTCAATTTATCGTGTGCATATTATTAATTCAAGTGGATTATTTCACAAACTGAGTTCATGCTCAATATAATAAGTCCTCTTGAAAATTGAAATCTCTTTTTTTAAGGGAATATCTTGCCTTTTGAAATCACACTTTAAGAAAACAGGGTAACGCATCTCCATTCATAACTTTTTATGTGATAAAAATGACACCAATTAAAAGGTTAGTTTCTGATTCGAAGATAAGATCCATCCTAAGCTTAAGATACTAGCCCTATCATGCGCCTGAATTTTCAAGAAAAATAACTAACTAACCATCACGCCATTTCCCCGTAGGGATAGGCAGAGAGGATAGAATGCCATACCACTCTGTCCTGACAGACTTCCTTTGCTTCCTCTACATTCATACAACTTCTCATGCACATACGCAGGTTATTCCGACTTTTTACATGTCCACTTTCAAGTTCTTGACGTACTTGGTCATGCCATGTCTTTCTCAGCCTTCCTCGGCTTCTACATCCAGGCACACTTGCATTTAAACTTCTTTTGGCCGTTTTTTCATCACTCATTCGCTCCACATGACCAAACCATCGTAAAAGCTCATTCTTAATTTTGTCGATAATGCTTATCTCAGCCTTGCACTCTGCTCTAATTTAGACATTTGTACACCTATCATACATAGTCTTACCACACATTCGCCTGAGAGATCGCATTTCAACAGCATTCAGTCTACTTTCACCCTATAATTTAAATATTACTTTGATATTTATAAAAATACGAATAATAGTATTGAAAACAATGTCATTTTGTTTTGTTAATGCATAGAATAAAAGTTCTCGTTATATATTACAGAAGAATGTATTATGCTTCGACGGTTAAACAGCTTTTTCGTAGAAATATTCTATCTACTTTGTTATTGTATTTACATTAAGATTTTATGCGCATTTTCCAAGAATCGTAAAACTACTTCAAAGCGAATCGCTTCATATTCAAAATACCGGTCGTATTTGTATGTGTGGTGTTAATGTTGTCACGAACTACATACAATAGCTTCATTTTACACTGACTTATTTCTAAACCAAATGTTACAATTATTACAGAGTTTCATTTACTGGCGTTATTCGAAAACAAAACAATGTTTCTTTGTTAAACTTGATTAAACATCAGGTGCAGAGAATTTTTAAATAATTTGCTTAGGTGCCTGTTGCACTTTTTTACCAGCTGGGAACAAATCTAGGAAAATCAATACAGTGATTTGTTTTGTCTCTAGGGGTATATTTAAACCTGTTGAAAAAAATATGATCTAAGTATTAAATACGACCATTTCCAGTTATGTGTATGCTACTATCGAGCAATTACATTTTTAACGGAAGTACGTAAATTTTCAACAAACACTTTTTAAAGTATATGTACCATATCACTTTGGTTTATTCAAGTTCTTTATAATGAATGATATGCGTAGCAGTAACGTGTTTGGCTACCGTGTAGGAGCTCACCGGTTCGATTCCTGATATGGTCAATATGAAATATATTAAATTATATTATCTCATTTCAGATGAGAAAAGCGATGAAGTGAAAAACCAATCATCTTACCTTCTGTAACAAATTATCAAGACTTAATGCATTTACTGTACCAATGAGGGAAAGTAATAGTAGAAGAATATTTTCTTTATCAGTGTGATAGTTGTGTTATATAAAAATACATTCTTACGAAGCAGTACATAATATATAGTGCACCGCTGGGTGCGGATGAGGGAAAGTTTACTGTTTGTAAATTTGTTTTCAGTACATATGAGCTTATTAATGCCATAAGTGACCGCATTTCATTTTATTTGAGAAAGTTAATTTTTATGGTTACACAAGAAATTTTTTTAATATAGCTAATAATGTAAATATCGGTACGGTGTACCGATGCAGTGCCCATGCACCATTGGGTGAAGGGATAAGGCAAAGTAGTAGTCTCTATCATTTAAAAACCAGACCCAGTTGAAAAAAAAACTGAATTTAAATATTTGTGATATTAAAGATAATTTAAGTGATTTTCGTATTTTCCTAGCACACCGTTAATGACAATCTTTCGAATGTACTCGGCGGAGCTAAGGGATGCGGGCCTAACGTGGGAGGAGACGAGAGAGTTGGCCGTCGATAGGGTTTCCTGGAGGGATCTAGTGATGTCCACACGCTTTACATAAGAGCGATCTTGGCAAAGGAAAATTATTTTTAATTTGTATTTATTACAATCGATACATAAAGCCTTCATAGGTATTATCTTTTATAATCGCCCGAAAAAAGCATTCGATTTTGGTAGCATCAATACTTACATTATGTATTATACTATTTGGACAGTTGATTTTTCTGTCAGCGCAGCGGTGGCAAAAAATCACGCTGTGTGAGTGGCGAATGGCGTAGGATTGCCCCTCGAATATTCAGTGATTATTTGTCGCCACATTTCCTGTTTTCCCAACTGTTCGATTAACAATTACTGCTTTATCGCTGCAAATCGCCGAACGCCGAGTCCGCGGTCAAATTGCGCTGGGCGCGAGGGATGCTATCGCTTTTTGGAATTATATTTCCATCAAATTCAAATATGGACATTTCCCCCATGCGAAATATAATCACGCAAAATATACATATAAATATATATTTATACATAGGTCAGTGATTTTCCCGTATAGACATACCAAGCACAGGATATAAGGATATGTTATAGGTCAGGATTATAACGATATGTTTTAGGTCACTTTGTTCTAGTTTCGCTTTACTGTTATAAAAAAAATATATATTACATTTATTTCATCATGTTTTTTTTCTTTATTGCCTTACAAAATCAAGTTTGGTGTACTACAGATTCTCCAATAATATTGTTTTTTATACGTTTCTAATACGTCGATGCCGCGACACCACGTTAGTCCCTAAACACTACCCTTACTTAGTGCCTGAACCGGGTTGTGGTCTAGTGGTAGATTCGAGGATTCCGGACTAGAATCTCTAGGTTCGAATCCCTTTTCAGTGCAACTTGTTTCCTGCTTTCTGGCACAGTTATTTCCGACTGTTTGAAAGCGGCTCCTAAATCGAAATATTTGAGTTTACCATAAAAACTCAAATGTTTTTTTTTTTAAAAGAAAAAACACCACGCGTACTTATTACCTAAACACTACAAGTGGCGAAATAAATGGTAATGATATCAAGATTCTACAGTATATAACATAATAAATATCGTAAATAAACTGGATACTGGTGCAGAGGTATATTATAAGTACCTACATACAAAGATAAATGGAAAAACTCCGATCAGCGCTATCGGTTTCTAAATGGGCAATTGCCTGTTCCAAGAAACCGATAGGATGCGGCAAGCTAAAGAAGAAAAAAAAAATCAATTGTATACGAGTGCATAGCATTTAAGATATACACACTGAAAATTACACTTAACGACATATCACAGAAAAATAAAAATAATAAAAACAGAAGACAAATAAAGTATTTTGAGTGACAAATTAATATATTATACGAGTATGAATGCAGGACTATACAATTACCTTTAACAGATTTTCCGATTCTTTACATCCCGTGTCTATCAGCCAGTCTGTTATTTTTCTAGAAAAACACAGGCACTGCTTTCTGTCTTCCAAGCACTAGGTATGTGCTTAGATAGCCTCGGTCCAAAATACATGAAGGAATTTCTGAACATGGTTTTATTGGACCTTGGCACAACAAAATCATTTCTTAACACACTTCGATTGTAACTTAATTGAGTAAAGCAAAAAAACGGAGGAAAATTCCAATAATCTAGAAAAAATAATCTTTGTATCAGCATCCACTTAAAAAAAAACATGCATTGGAATAGCAAGTGCAGTAAATCTTGATCATAAAACGTAAAAACTGTAAACAATTGCCATCACTCCACAAGAAGTGATGGCAATAAATATTGAAGCTATAAAAGAATATCAATAAAAGAAACACAATTGTTTTTTTGTTTAAAAGTAATTGTATCACAATGTGTATAAAAGAGTTTACCGAAGCTTTTTGATTTCGTTAATTACCCGATGTGGTACGTAGTTATTCGGTTACCCAGTAGGTGGTAGCGGGCTTGCCAGCGCCAGCGTTGATATTGAGGCTGGTCGACCGAGCTAACTTGATTGACGCTACGGGATTATCTACCATAGAGATGCATATATTATTTATCATCCCATCCACATGTACCTACCCACGATTTTTTCATCCACAACCGAAAATAATCCGCTTCCCTAAAAAGTATAGGCGAAAGCTCTAAATCACACAAATTTGATCCACGGTTTATAGGAAATCTTTTGAATTTTTTGATTCAGGAAATTCTGGAGTCCTGGTACCAATCCAGTTGACAAAAGGGGACCAAAGTAGATTGAATGGTGTTGAATTGCGATCTCTCAGGCGAATGTGTAGAAAACCATGTATAATTGGTGCACTAATGTCTAAATTAGAGCAGAAAGCAAGGCTGAGATAAGCATTATCGACAAAATAATGAAAGCTCTTTTACGATGGTTCGGTCATGTGGAGCGAATAAATTATGAAAGAACGGCAAAAAGGATTGATGAATTTAAATGACTTTGAAATAATTTCGTACAGCTTTGGCCCGGCTGACGGCACGTTTCCAGAAGTTTTATATCGATGAAAGTTGAATGAATCCGTCTAGAAACGTAATTTTTACAAATATAGGTATGACGTTGTTTGTGCGCTCAGTACAGCAAAACTCAATATTCGTAATTTTTTGCATTGTACCTAAAATTAAAAAAAGAAATGACAGGTTAAAAAAATAATAAAAAACATCCGTCTCTTTCTACCTCTTTCAGAGAATGCAAAAACACCCTTTCTACCTAGTGACTAGTGAATCGATGTTTTTTAAGCTTCGTTTGTTTTGGTTTGTATTGTTTGGACGCTTATAAGTGGAGCTTCAAATAGCGAAATACGTCAACGGGCTTACGTAGCTTTAAGCGGGTAGACAGCAGATACCACACGATACCGAAGGGGTGGAATTTGTGTTTGTTTATTTAAAACTGCTGTTCGCTGTTTTGAAGCCTTCGGATGATGAACGGATTGCCCTAGGGTTAGAAGGCTGACGTCCAAACATTCTTCAGTTCAATCTGCTATAGAAACCGTTCTAGGAATATACACACTACACACTACTAAATTAGCATTAAAAAAAACCTATTTTACCCCTAACCGCACCGAATTTACTTGTAGCTTTATGTAGCAGACGGATCGTCGTACCAATAATTTACTGTGTACCCAATAGGGGCTGGTGTCACCGTAGGGTGGCATCAACGGGAACCTAATTATTCCGTGTCTATTGCGTCAGCCACACTATATTTCTGCGCCATTTTTAAGTACCTACCTATGTGAAAATATTTAAAATGAAACAATGGCATGAAGACACTCAACGGCCATCTCCTTAATCATTAATTTGAAAAAAATGTGCATAAGTGAGTAATGGTGCATACCTAAATTATTGATATAGTTTATGATCTACTTATCACATACATTAAAAAAATACACTATTGAAATACTTACAGAATCGTAAAACTTTATTGTCTCTATAAATTTCAGATATTTTCAATTAAAAGTTTTGCACTAAACGACTAAACCAATGTATGTTTTTTTCTTTTAACTTCTGTCTTTTTTTTAATTTTTAAGATTTTTTACACTTCACGTTTTATTTTACGTTTATTTTATCATGATTAATTTTGGTATTTAAAATTATATTCACCCTCGATTAATGTCAGTTTTAAAAATATTTAAGCTTATTTTTATTTCTTAGTGTTTATAATTTTATTTTATAATTGTTGATTTTTCCTGTTTTTATATATATTTAAATGATGCGACATGTATCATCTAATATAATATATTTAGCTTGATAAAAAAATGACAATTTGAAAACATTCAAATATTAATGTTATTATTTATTAAACATTTTTGAGAAATTAAAATACTACCTATATACAGGACTGGGCTTATTGCTATGTAGCAATATCCTCAAACCAACCCTTCTATATTCTTTTGAATTTATTTTAGAAGTTCAAGTCCCTAACTACCTGACTTTTCAACAATATTTGCAAACAAAGATTACATAAGGTAGGTTTATATATATACCTACATTGTAACATAATGATATAAAAAATATTATTCTCTTTACAAAGCGTAATATATAAATATTTGCTCATTTAAATAACATTTACTTCTTACGATAGTGATCTATTTGTTATATTTTACCTAGATATATACTTATCTAGATAAATCCCAAATTAATTCCAAAACGGTAATAAGAATTTTGTTTGTAATGTACCCTATTCAAATGAAGAGTGTGTATTGAAATTGTATACACTGTAAATACTCGTATGAAAAGAAACTTTGTAATTTTTTTTTATAATTTCAAAAAATGTATTTACGCAGTTCTTCAATAACTTTAGGTACTTATAATTCAGTTTGTCCATTTGTGAAGCATGATTATATCAATCACATTTATGCGATTTCCCAAAAATTTTCACGGTGGAAAATATCGCGCCGACCGACGCCCAATTTTTACCTAAATTTGCTATCCTAGATACTTGGGTACAAAGATAAATATGATAATGAAACATACACCCATTAGAAAAATCACTTTTACTTTTTGTGATCGAATACGGGTTACTATAAAAATATAGTGAAAATAAAATTGTAGGTATTTTCATAGTGCACAGACTTGCTATTATTATCATATTATAACGTCTGCTAGCACTACTGTTAAGACAGAACTGTTGGAGTTATTATTTGGCAAATAATGGCGAGGTAACTGTCCAATTTCTTTATCAATAAAATTTATTAAAAGGCATACGTACATGCTGGCTTAGTTGTATAATAGATTTTTTTATCTACGTTATTTCAAACCCAAAAGATAAAATAGTTCTACGAAAAATTTGTTTAGTTATTCTAAAAATTAAATACCGTTTTTAACCACCCGATTTATTTCAATTATTATTTTACCGCGCATTTCTACAATTATAAATCAGAAATTAATTTGACACAGGCATAATGAGAAATGTATATAATCATATTATATTCGTTCTCTTTAGAAATAATCAACATTTTGCGATAAATCCATTCGATACAAGCAAATGCTTTTGTTTAATCATATACTTTGATATAAAAACATCTTAAAACAATAATAATTAAACTATAAAACTGTGTTTTAAAAGTAATTTCAAGAAAACGAAAACAAATTTAAATAAAATGCAGTCACCAGTCGAATGATTCTCTTATCAAATAAATCGTAAATAAACATTATTATTACTGAATTTTGAAATATAACTTTATTACCATACTCGTTGTAATCAACTTATCGCTTCATGAATTTAACATAATTAAAATTTATTGGAACAAAGGCTCATATTTATGCATATTATTCCGTAAATGCTATTTTTAATAGCTTCGGTCCTCTAAACTGATATATTTTAATCGGCTATTTTTCATTCTGTCCTACGGTTGGCGAAATTAATTCAGTCAGAAATATTAATTATGAATAAGTACTGAACACCTTAGAGCGTCCAATTTAACTACCAATTATGTAATTGTGCATGCAAATTGATGACTTAATTCAAAATTATTTAATTGGGTCTTCACTGGGGGAAGGCAATCAAAAACCTACTCACCTAGTATCTAAAATCGGCAAAAAATATCATTAAAAAATCACTAAAGGGGCGTCTTAGAATATTCTATCATCAATTAAAAAGACAAAATAATGAAGGCAGCCACCTAGAAAATATTTGCTTTTAATGAGCAATTATTACCGAGAAGGGTATAAAAATGTAACCTGTTAATATTTGTAACTTTAAATAAAAACATTCTCGATGTTGGAAGTGCCGCTAAAAGAATAATTTGTCAAATAGTATCCCTACCTACATAACGTAGGTACATTATGAGCGCTTTACTAGTTGCGTGTCAACTACTCACCACAAAACACCACCAGTCACAGGACTAATTGTTTTAAAATTGAAATCATTTAATAAAGTTTGTATCACGTATCTCTCGTCATCCGCTAAATGACTGCATCACTCGAATTTATTGGCTCGCGCCCAGGGTTACCAAACGTCAGGATTCTCGGTGTCACTATTCAAATAATATATTCGACACTTTCTGGCTTTTTCGAATATTTTTATATATTTTGTAGTGAATTTTCGACACACATTTTCAACTAAACATATTTTTTAAATTAAATAATAAAACTTTAACCAATTCACAAGAAACAAGACGAAAGACAAAAATACAAAAAAAATTGAGGGACGGGTGATAGAACTGACTAGACTAACAAGCTGAAAATTACATATCCTTCATTTTGACATTAAAGGTAAGATGTAATTTATGTTATAGCAAAATCACATATAAATGTAAATAGTCAACACTCCAGCAACGTGCTCTAGGGCCAGTGGAGTGACAAAATCCAAAATTGTAATTTGATGGTATAGTAGTTTTATGATATTAAATAAATGACATGTGTATTTAAGAATCGTTAAGTAAACGATTAAAAATTAATAATCTTGTATTATTAAAATAATAAATCAGATTTTTATTATTTCTTTTTAAAAAATGTTTCCGAATCTAGCAGCAATGTTAGCTTAAAACCCTTTGACCTTTAAATTGTATTATTTATTTATTTATTTATTATACTTTACATTTAATATATTCACAATAATGGGATGGCGACTCAATCAGTAGAGACCCATGCCAATGATCTGGCCCCGACTCACTAGATAGTCCGTGTCGAGTCAGGGCATTGTAGTATTATTACACATTGTAGTATTAAAAATAATTGAATATTTACATAATTGGTACAATAGAGCCAAGTTTGTATTTCACAAATTTAGAATTTATAATTTACAAAACAATATTTTGCATACCAAATTACAATAATTACATGGCTATATTTTTGCAGGCATTTTCAATATATACACGACCCATTAGACTTATCCAACTAACGACACCGACCCTGTATTTGGAGAAGTCGGTTAATAATTTGGTTTGTGTGTCCATTTAGTTATATATCTTAGGTCCAATAAATGTGAAGTGGCGCTGCGCTAACGTTGTTTTTCTTTTTGGAAGTAAATAATTTATGTTTGAGGCAAAGCGAGTGTTCATGTTTTGTTGCGTTCTGCACTTGTCAATACTCCAAAATTTCACTAAGCATGACTTAACATATAATTGCCGAATTGTAAGCACCTTAGCATCAGCAAATAATTGATCGGTTGGATATGTATAAATAGTCATAAATATAGGGAAAAATGCCTGAGGGGCACTATTTTTAGACAAACCATCAAAATAGCTTCCTTAGTTTGATTTCGCAGATCTGTCCAACTATTTGAATACGTACAATAGGTATAGCACAATCATGGAAACGACGATGCCGACGTTTCCACGTTAGCCCTAAAAACGCAATAAAATTTTAATTTGGTTTTTACAAAAAATCCGGTAATTGGTCTGAGCATTTCAGTTTTACGTATGGTAACCCTGCTCACGTCCGCGTCCCCACGTTCATAGGTAGCTCTAATTTTTCCGTTGTATTAGTAAAACACACACCTATCATTATTTATAAGAGCCAGCGCACACACCTACACATCATAGATAGAGTGGAGGCTCGTTTAACATTGGGGAATTTTCGATTTTGGTTAGTAAATTTAATCCCACCGATAAGTGAACGACATCGAGTTTAAATCAAATCGAAAATGGGTAAAAATATGAACGCGAGAAAAATATTAGAGCAATGATTTAATAAAGGTGAACTTGGAAAATGATGCATTTTACATTTTTAAATTTGGGGTATGGTCATAACAAAAAATATTTTTTACCATTTTCTGTAATTCTACGTTTCTGTTTTTCAAAAAAAAGGTAATTTTTTACTTTACTTCGTAAAAAAGTATTAGCAATAAATCATTTTCACTGAATTCTAAATGCATTTTTATAACTTAGATGTTAATCTGGATCTTCGTGGAAACTTTATTGTGCTCCAAACATCAACAGCTAAACGCTTTTTCTCCCCAAATAATATGTAGGTAAAAATAAATTTATATTTAAAAATCTTATTCATCAATACGGTCAAGTTCTTATTTTAATCATGCTTTGGATCTGAAGAACAATGTGAAAATTCTATACGATTCACATAATTCCATCTTCATTATCGGGTGTTAAAATTTCTTGTAATCGAGTTTCGTTCACATATGTAGTGAAAAAAAAAAATACAGAAAACAAGAGAAAGGATCACTGAATCCGAAGTAAATATTATGTATACTTTAAGGCAAATGATTTCTAGAGGCTAAAAAATACTTATTAAGGTTATATTTTAATTTTTGGTACACTGTAAAACACTGTTAAATCATTTTTTTATTAGTACCTAAGTAGTAAGGTGGAACCGATTTTTTCGTAAAAGAAAAGATTTACTATGTGTCCTTTGTTAAGTTTTGATAATGGAAATAACCCAAATTATATATTGAATTTTTTTGCAACCTTTTTATTATTAATAATTATAATAGTGAAAAAAAATTTATATATGGTTATTAGCCATCTATTTTAATTCTAATTTTATAGCTTCACTTTATACAAAACGATAGAAATCAAAGAACTGAAAAAAATAAACTGTGGTTTTATGCTGAGTCGATTAGTTTATCGAACTTGTGATTTACGCCCGTCGAGCGTTTTTTTCACTACTGTCCTATAGCGCGATATAGCCTACTACGCGTGGTTATTCCAACAAATTGTTTGCATAACGCCCGAGCCCGATCCCGATCCTCCGTGAGATGAGATGAGGAGATTGGCGCTCGGCGGTTTGTTAAACGCTGCTTTATTTTCATTCACATTTTAATACAATAGCTTAAAAACGTGTGATGATTTGATGTATCTTTTGGTTGGTTTACACGCTTTAATATACCAATTCGATAATGGAAGGTTTCGGTGTTCATATTTCGGATATACAACCGCTCCAATTTTTGTCCCTTAATGCGACACACATGTTGATTGTAGTCGTTACGTATTTTCGTACACCATACATTTACTTTTAATACTGAATTGAAGTGGAGATAAATTTTCGAGTTATCAGGCGTTTTTATTTAAATTGAATAACCATGGATATCATGGTTATTTTTGTCACCAAATCCGCACTTTTGTTGTCATTAAATATTATTTAACCTTGCGATATGCCTTTTATTGGACTATAATTATGTGGTATCAAAAATCGTTGACTAACTAGCGTATCCTTCTCAGGACATTTTCCGTACCAATGTATACATTATGTAAAGTACAGCCTATGATTTATACTCTATGTATATGAGCTTTTACACCAATACATACATTACTTTATATTTTTCTTTAGTTACCTGGTATGTCTAAACTAAAAAAAAATAAAAAAAACATTACACACACTCTCTTATTCAAAGATTCTTTAAAACCGTAATTTATTAATTCATTGGGGGTATCTAATGAACTCATGATAAAACAGTCCGTTAAAGACCTTAACGATAAAGATTAGATCTCAGTCTTCCTTTCTGCTCTAATTTTGACTTTGTTTTACCACCAATTTTTCTGAGACATCATATTTCAACAGCATTCATTGCACTTTCGTGGATTCAATTCAATGCTTCTTTCAATATATTAAACTAAAATAAAAAAATGATTTTAAAAATTTAAATAAAGTAACAAACCGTACTATAAAGTCGGCGTGTGATGGATTTATGTTTAATTTACACGCGTATACTAGGCTCCTCCAGGCATCCGCCAGGATGAGACCCTACTGCGCAGAATTTGAATTATGTTAAATACAGGAATCCCAGATGCCCTGGCCCTGCTCTCTCAATTACGACCAGCATTGGGGCCCCGGCCCAACCTATTATCCCGCATTCGATAATAAGTATGGACCATTGTATACAGTCACGTCACTCTCCGATTTCCCTTTGACCCTTCGGTGCCAGCGGATCTACATGTGCATTCATCAAGTAATCCGCGAAATTTACGTTATAAATACATTTAATGGACTATTCGGTTGGGCTTAATACGTTTTATGCAATCATACGTTAATTTTCAACTGCGTCGATACAAATATAATCACGATAAATTGATCAGGTAAGTATATTATGAAGGCCTATGCTCATTAATTGTTATTGATTACAATAATAAAAACGCAGAGTTTTGCTTTTCTTTACGCACAGTTTCTTTTAGTGTAGGTACTGTCTTGTAAAAGTGATATCGAGTTCCCCCACACTGCAATCTGCAATTTACTGTAGGTTAAGGATGCTCAGTGCAGGCTCACCGTTACGATTGAGATACAAGGTAAATTATTAAATAGAACTTTCGATAATTTATAAGTATTATTACAGTTGACTAATTTAAGAATCAAACTCAGTCACAAAGCGCCAAGTGAAACATACCTAATTGAACTCACAAAGATTTCTTAAAGCTTTATGCTCAAAGTAAAAATAAATAAATAATTCTTTTAAATTCTTAAAATCAAGTGCATGACTTTTTTTTCTTTTTGTACCTTTTGCACGTTCCTCACTAAGTTTGGTCAATCCATATAACACCAGTTATTCAAAGTACGTGGTTATGTCTTATCAAATGTGGCTACTATATTTCTCACCGCCTTATCATTTGTATAATAGTTGTCAACTGACTCGCAAACAGATGATTCAAAAATATTTTTTAACTAAAAGGGAATGTTGTTTTACTCGCAATATTTTATAATATTTACGCTCGTTTATAGTGGCCTTGCTCGGGCGAGAGTATAAATCTTACGACCTCTGCGGTATTAAGATGGAAATACATTGCTTCATTTAAATGTGGGGGATGGATGTATAGTAAATTTTATATTTTATCTCTCACCTTTGGGAAAAATACATTAAACATGATAAATTTCCGAGAGATAATGTTTTTTTTGACCAAATATGACAAAATTTTTTTTTTCCCGCATCTGCAACATCCGAACAGAAATCTTAAAGTTATTGAATGGAAATGAAATTTCACTACGGAGATGTAATATTTATAAAACTTTAATACCGTGATTAAATTTATTGCGCACATATACAACGAAAATATGAATACTTCTTCGAGGCGCACATATGAATAAATACAAGAAAGTACTTCTTCTAAGTTCTTTTCTCAATTTTTTTAAAAAGTACGTAGGAATGTTTAATTTAAATATTTAATTTCTTCTTTGGTGCCTACATTCTGTGTTTAAAATTATATAATTATTATTAATTACACACAAAATTCACGTTATTTTTTTGGTACACATGATAATTTGGTTTTTTTTATTGTTTGTTTCGCTGTGTGGTAAGTTTGTGGTAAGCGCATTTGGGTTACTGTGCATGACGTTTCGCTCGGGATCGATTCCCGTAGGGAGTCAACATGATATATTTATTTACATGTGATTTTCAATATTAATATATTTTATGTGTGATTACCTTGGACTGATACTGAAGCGTTTGACTGATCATACGTTACATTTCGTACAATAAATTTATCAAGAATTGCACTGCACTTGGTGTGTATCGATGTGAGTGCCCTGTGTGCACCATTGAGTGCGGATTAGTGGAAAGTAATTAGTTTAAAATAGTAATTTTATTAGAATTGTAAATCATAGTTTTGTTTGTTAAAAAGTAAGTATTAATTAGGCACAACCTCTTTTTCTCTCAGTTTGCGCCGAATAGTTGATTGAATTTATTTTTCCTTTAACTTTTTCGTTTAGCCATAGAAAAAACACATTAAACAATACTTGAATTATTTTTATGTTTTCAGTGTTTTTTAATGAGCTGCAACCACTTCATTAAAAGGTTTAATTATTGCGCTCTCTTATAGTTTGCGACCTGTACTTTGCAAATTGTGATTCTTTCCTTAATAAGTTATACAGCTTACCTACACATAATGGTATATGCTGGCACAATTCGTTATTTTGTTTTGCAAAAATATGTCATAACGGTGTAACAAGTATCGAGATTATAAAATGTAATTACACATACATCAAAATGCAAATTAACATTATTATGTATAGTATCTTTGTCGTGTAGCATTAAACAAATTCGCAAGAAAACAAGACATTCAAAAATAGCACTGCCTGCAATCATTATTATAGTTCCGTCAGATATGACAGAATGTATCGCATTTGTCTGGCATTATTGTCACTTTCCATCAGGCCCCTTACGTTTTATTCGCCACCCTTCTGTAGAGAAACGTTTTGATTGACAGTCTATTATCGATTTCTTAAATAAAACTAAAAGTATCGCCGAGCGCAACTACACGCGCGCGCGTGCTGTAGTAACGCGAATTTTCATTATTATTTGTAAGTTGCAATTTGAAAAAGCAATTTAATAGGATCTATTTATGGTAGAACGATTCGCGGAGGTTTCACGAGTAAGTAAGCGACACCCTTTCTCGCTGACACGAGCCCCGACATGTAAATTTTCCGGCGTCTATTTTTGTTCCGGTCTTTTCTTCGCAAATACCTCTTGGGGCGCCAAAGCTCCTGTAAGTGGTGTCGGGCGGAAGTTCTGCCGTATCGCGGATCGGAGCACGTAGCGAGGAGTCGCGCGTATCGGGCAGCGCACACCGCCCGGCCTACAAGAAAGTTGACCTCTGGGCGGGCACGCCTCGCCGCCACGCCGCGCCGCGCCGCCCGCGCCCCGCACCGCTACTCAAATAAAACGGCAATTAGGCGGGAAAATATACGGCGCGGCCATTACTGCCTCCTCGCCGTGTTTGTTTTAGATACTTTTAATATTTATTTTATTATTTCAACGGGCTTTTCGTGTTCGCGGAATCGGTGTAGAGAAAATAATGTCAGGTGTTTCCTGCGAACGTAAAGCTAGTTTTCCTATTGGGTCGTATTTAACTGTTGGTTGTTACGAACTATATCATTACGTAGAGCGAGTATTTAAGTTTCTCAAAAGGGATTTGATAAATTACCCCCGATTTAGTGATGTTCTAGATATGTTTCTTACATAATAACATAGAAAATAAAGGAAATACGTGGGTAGTTTCCATACGACTATGCATGGTGCTATACGCAATGAAGGTATCTCGGTTTTATCAATGCGCCCTATTTCTATGCACATATTTACCGATCACCGCGCACTGCCACCGCCACCGTCCCTCCCCTTCACTCCCGCTGGGTCTTGGATTAGTTTTTTCTTTTTATTTTTCATTGTCGCTGACTGCTTTCAATTAATAATTTTGCAATAGAGAATTGAATTTCTTTCAGCCAACCGACGCAACGCCTTGTTTATTCGTTTTAGTGACTCAATTTATAACAATCTTTTAGTATTTTGTAATTAATTTTTTATCGACCGCCGCTAGGTGGATCTTGGTCAAGTATATATATCATTACTAAACAAATATGTGTACTACAGGCCACGCAGCTATTACTTACTCCCTTCAAGATAAAATAATATTACAAAAAATATTAATGTATCCATAAAAACTTATCTCAGGGACAGCGAGGGTCAACAATTAGAATGAAACTTTATTTGTTTTATTAATTCAAACCTACACTACCAGTTTGAAAATATATATCCCTTTTATATCAAATTTCATTCCGAACAAAAAACATTCCAGTATTTTTAATTTTTAATTAGGAATAAAAAAATATTTTAGATTTATTATTTTAGAGGTAATAAAATTTTAGAGGTAGAGCGCAGAAAACCAAATTGAATTTTTCGTTCTGTTCCAATACTAATTTAGTATATTACGGAAATGTAATAATATTTTTTGTAAATAGTTAGTGGCAATATTTGTGAAGATACGCGCGGAGACCTCTATACACGTTTCATTTGGGACGCCACTGAAAGCGCTCTTTTTAATACTCGTTTGTTTTACGAAGGAAGGTAGACGAGTTCCATAATAATATAATGTTCCGCAAAAAAAACAGTCGGTAAAAATTGTGTAATAATATTATATTAAGTTTTCATTTTAATGTTATTATTCGCTGGGGCCGCGCCGCGTCCTTGTCGTCATTACGTAAATGGAATTTATACTTTTTCTGTTATTGTATTAGAGATTATATGTTGTGTTCTTCTTGTTTCGGGGAATATCCAATTTCGCCTAATTTAATTATTATTTATTTAGACTTTCTAGATTCGCAAAACGTAAAATTTGCAAATTGGGTTTTATTGAGTTAGTATGGAGTTGAGATCTTAATGCAGTGTCACGATGATTAAATATTTAATATTTTGAGAAAAACTCAGACGTTTGTTCGTAGAATTACCTTATTATGATAAATATTTTGTTCCCACAGAACTTGAGCATATTGTTTTTCTTATTAAATCGCTCGTTGATCTCTTCTTTCTTATTCGTTAGATAATTGTAATCAATATAATGTCAGTACTATAAACGAAATTCACATAGGTGGATGTATGTATACTGTTTTCGCATTACGTTTCATATTTTATGAAGGCACGTCTTTTCTACCAACAGCAGGTTTTGTATTGTAAAGTAATTGTAGTTAATAATGTGGGTGTGGGTAATAGGAATATGAATTATTTTATCGCCTTTGTCTAGCGTAAACAAACAGACCTTTCACTAGTAGAATAGTACTTTTCGCGTTTAAAGGTATTAAACTTCTTTTTTTTCTTCTGTCGCCTTGTTCGCTCCTATGTGTACCGTGGAGTGCCGACCAACATTCTCGCATCTCCAACACAACTCATTTCCAATCTTCCCATGTTACCGATTATTTGAAAGTATTTGGGTGTACCTTGAATTGTTTCCTTCTAACTGACCACACGCCATTTCTCCGAGATGATAGAACGCTATAATGTTCTGGTACTTTTTTTGCTTCCACCACATTCATCTTGCATCTTCTCATGCACACACTTGGAATTTTCAGACTTCTAATTCTGGAAATTTCACCTTACTAACTATAATCACCTAACTATAGTGGCAAATAATAACTTATCGAAAGAAGCAAAATTGGCAGTACACAACGGAGTTTTGGTACCAACCCTTATGTATGGTAGTGAAGCGTGGTGTTGGAAAAAGAAGGATGAAAGTAGACTAAATGCTGTTGAAATGCGATCTCTGTGTGGTAAGACTATGTATGATAGGTGTACAAATGTCGAAATTAGAGCAGAGTGCAAGGCTTAGATAAGCATTATCGACAAAATTAAGAAAGGGCTTTTACGATGGTTTGGTCATGTGGAGCGAATGAGTGATGAAAGAACGGCTAAAAGAAGTTAAAATGCAAGTGTGCCTGGATGTAGAAGCCGGGGAAGACCGAGAAAGACATGGCATGACCAAGTACTACAAGTACTTGAAAGTGGACATGTGAAAAGTCGGAATAATCGGCGTATGTGCATGAGAAGATGTATGAATGTAGAGGAAGCGAAGGAAGTATGTCAGGACAGAGTGGTATGGCGTTCTATCCTCTCTGCCTACCCCTACGGGGAAATGGCGTGATAGTTAGTTAGTTAGTTAGCTGTCACCTAACTGTTTTTGTTATACATAGCTTAAGTTTTCATTGTACGAAATATATTGTGATTATTTATTTATGAACTCACTTGGCTTAGCCCGTAAATTCAATAAATAAATAAAAGTAAAAAGTGTTGTTTTATGCCGACAGAATATTAAAAAGCTTTTGCTGGTTGTATGACTGGCTAGTTTTAAAGTGCGATCCGCTGGCGCTGGTTTAATACTTAGGGTGCGATTCATCAAAGCAATCACCGATCGGGCCGGGCCGGGCCGGTCGCGGTGGAGAAGGGAGCTTGTCAATTTAGTTCGGATTTGTTTCCTTTTGATGATTTCTTGCATTAATGTTGGATTTTTCCGCGTTCCTCGGTCAGGGGCCTCCCTGCGATCTTATCGGAGTTTTTCATTATTTCACCACTCATTAATCAAACGGGTTAAAATAGCCAAGCTGCCGACAATGGCTTGGGGTGAAGCCTCGCCCTGTTTTTTTTATCAATCCTAGGCGCTTATTATTCTGCTGCCATAAGAAAGAGTCACGTATATGACGAATATCCGAAATTGAGAAAATGTCATTAAAAAGTTTCAGTATTAAAAAATCATATTACGTACAATAAAGTGATTTTAGAAGAACACATTTTAATTTAAAAATTCAATTATTGACATCCATTCAGTATCGATTCAAATTACTTAAACAATTTTCTTTGCTTGTAATAACAATTTTTTTCTCCTCGCTGTGTATTTTTCTCGATAACGGATGTCAATAAATAAATACTTTACTTTTTAGTTTCAAACAATGAGCTTTTATGACGCAGAAGAGAGAAATTAGTTAATATTTTGATGGTATAATAATTTAATAATTTATGCGTAAATGATGTAAAAAAGATGCTATGGAGACGACAGTAAAAACGTCAAATTGTAATATTCCTTCTTTCTTTCGACACGTTCGTTCTTAAGTGGAGATGTGGACATCACTATACGCGACTCCATCTTATGACGGCAATATTCAACCCCATCTTTGCTTATGTTCACTTTATTATTACTGTTTCTGTAAAATAGCCTCCAACCCTTGGATATAAATGTACAACACTTACAACATTACGATTTTCCCGATACACTGCGGTGGAAATTTCCGGAACGTTTTTTTATGTAAATAAAACTAACGTCGCATTTCTGTACTTGGATACAATAATATTTGCATGTCGCTCCGGATATTGCATTATCTTAATTCAGTCACGCTTCGATAAACAAAATATTATAAGCTGAGAGTTGAGAAATGAAATTGATTGAATTCACAACTAAAACTTACTTAACGTAAGAACATTTCCAATGCATCTAGATTTAAATTTGTTCTTTGTAAAAAGGCGTACAATGTATTGGTTTAATGTCAAATTCAAAGAGATAGAAAATATTTCTACTTATTGACAATCAATTACTCAAAGCAGCCGGGAATTTTTGAAGGGAATATGGACATTCAGGCGTTTACAGGGCTTATGTCCTGTCAACAGCCCTGTAATGTCTAGTTATCCATATTCCCTTCCAAACTTCTCGTCTCTGTTCTCTGGTCGATGCAATTAGTTTTAATTGAAGCAATAATTAATAATTTAATTTTCTATAGCATCATGACCATAAATTTGGTATTAATTAAAAAAAAAAATTGATTTGAATTCTTTTTAAAAGTAGAATGGTTTCTATAGTCTGCGGAGTCTCAGCGCGTCGCGGCGCGTCGCGATGTCGGGTAAATGACTTTTAAGTTGACCACCCCATGATGGGGAAAAATATAAAATAACACTAAAAATATCCAGACAGACAAAACTAGACGAATCGACGTAATAATACTTTTATCTACGTTTTAAAGACATTTTTTTATTTTAAAGCGGGATATAACAAACACCCAAGTTGGAGAAAAAGTACTTTTGATTTTTGTGATCTCGCCGGGAATTGAACTGGGAACCTTCGTGTCGTGAGTCCAACGTCTTAGCTATTACTATGAGGAGGCCGCTTTATTGCCATAAGCCGAAAAACGTGAAAAACGAACGGGAAAAGTTTAACTATAAGGCCCGGTTGCATCGAAAAAAATTAAGTTAAAGTCGAGGTTAAATTCAAATAATAGTTCCTTTGCAACCAATTTTGACATAAAAGCTAGCTTTATACGGGACAGTAAACTGTACAGTTTCCTGTGCAGTCTGAAAACTGTTCCGTGTAAAAGAAAACTGTATGGCTGACATGATAGCTAATGTTTTTTTTTTGTAAACGTTTAAGTATATATTGGTATATTGAATGCTTTTAAAAACGTAAAAAACAAATAACATATACAATTTTCTGTGAACAAACATACGATAATAACTTACAATCGCGCTTAAAAAATACACATATTTAGCGTGTTTTTGATATACTGCACAGTTTTCTGAACAAGATTTTGTGCAGTTTTCTGTCCCGTATAAAGTCCGCATAAGTCTACTAGTATGATAAAGTTTGTTTTAATTTTTTTAAACTTTTTTCATATATTTTTTATTTTTATTTAATAACGTAGAAAAGTATTTAAAAAATAAGGGAACACATTATTTTTCTTTCTCAACTGCCACACATTACGTAATGCAAATTTCGCAAAAGACGTTCCCCTTAGAGGCTTTAAAATTTTACCCTCTAAATACGTAAAGTCTACCAGTCGAAATGCTCTCCAAAGTTGGTAAATCCTTCCGACAAATAGCGCCATCGCACACACACACATTCGGTGTAGGGGAGAAGTGTATACGTATACCCACACGTATCGGAACAAAGTTTGGCTAAGAGTTCCGCCTACTTACCTATATCTATCCGAAATACTTTCACCAAACAAGTGGAGAGGTTTATGCTCGCGGCCGCCCCACGTAAGGAGTTGGGCACACAGCACGCGGTGCAGCGCGCTAAGTCTGCCGGATTACTAACTGTTCCGGTACACAATTACCCCGCTACATTCCACTACATTCCATTCCTTGGACTTTACAAATTGTTGACATCTTTTCTTTACTCGAGGACTACGACTATCTACTGCCGAACGTTGGAAAAAACAGATTTCATGCCACCCGCATCCCTTTGCTGTTTAAAGTAAAATCAATAATCTACAAAGTGCGATATTTTTATCATCTATAAGTCGCTTCACTACATTTGTTCCTTTTCATTCCTTTTTATTTGAGTATGCAAAATAGATTAGAAACGAAAACGAATTTCAAAGCAAACTTTACAAAGATTTCATTTTATTATAATAACTCATTAAATTTTATTTGTAAAATTGCTATTATTTTTAATTAAGTCTCAGAAACAAATAATCCTCCCCGAATATTCCATTATGGCAGACTGTATAATTAAATTCTTCAGCGTGAATAACGCTCCTTAGTTATTTTAATTCAAAAACGAAGCGTAGGTACAAAAAAATCGATGCATGTTAATCAAATTTCTCGAAAAGTCTGCGAGTCTTACAAACTTAGCAGCGATTAAAAGTTTCAAACACTTATTTTTTCAGTCGGTAATTGCACTTGGATTTAAGTTTAAATTCGATGGTGTAATTCGATTTCTACTTCTTCGCCAAATTCTGGAACAAACAGCCATCATCGTTCTGCACGCCATATCGCAATCTCGAAATTAAAATTAATAACAGGCTTCATATTGCTTCGCGTTCTAACCAACACCACTTCAACCCATTCCGTAGGGCGTAGTTCAGACGAGACCCTACAATAAATACGAGATTTCTTAAAATACAAATACTACGCCCATACCCATACTTACATCTTACATCCTTAAAGGAAACTACTTTTCAAGCAAATAAATAAACCCCTAACAAAAGGCATTTACAATAAAACATCAACATGATACTTACTATTGTCGCAATCTCCGAACTGAAAAGGATACATTTCATTCCTGGAATAGTCTTAAATACTCGTATTTCTATAAAATGTAACAGTTTGTACGATGCGGATCCCAATAACATATAGTGATACAATGTTTACAACACCATATTTAGATTTTCCGAATGCACGTGAACCTTTCTATTGAAATAACATTGCATTCAATGGTTATTCGAGTAAAGGAAAAATTCTTTTCCTGGAATTCTGCACTGCAAACGTATTGTAACTTCCTTGACCAGTTGAGGGACATTTTTCAAAGTAACTTGCATGCATGGCAAGCTTATTCGAGTGTGATTAACTTTTGTACTATTCAATCAAATTGTTATATCAACTTCAACCGTTACATGAATAAATGACATCACAGTTATGAAATTACATAAAAACCTGCTTTTGAATTATGTTTAATTAATGAGCAATTTAATAATAATTATATAGCTAGCATAGAAAAAAGATAATCATAATAAATTTACTTACCTACTACCTTGGATGTCTACATTGCGTTGCGTTGGTCGCTTTATTTATGATACTAATGATGTTCTGATCTAATTATCAATTCTTGTGGGACTTCGGTCGAGTAAAATGTCGGTTATTTTATTTTTACTCTTCCGAAAATATTTTTATCCAATTTTCTTAAGCCGGGATTCATTATTTAATTAATAATGTTACAATTGTTTTTGGAAACAGCTTCGTAACGAAATTAATAATCTGGGTTTTATTACGTAGCTTCGCCAAATTGCTATTATATTTATGTACTTATTATTGTACATATTTCTAAAGCTCCCTTACGATTGCGCAATCTTTAAGTCATTCATATTATATTATATGATAAATAAAATGGCCAAATAACAAAGTATTTTTTTTCAAAATTATACAATTATTTTTACTACTACATTCCCTTATTCGCTCATAACGGTATTGATACACCAAGAGGCAAGATTTGGATTTACTATATATTACCGTTTTTATCTTGAAATCTATCTATTCGTCTAATTTTTATTTTATTTCTGTTACACGTATTTTTCAGCGTTACAAATATTATGTAGTCATGCGTAAAAATAGAAATCGATTGGTTACTTAGAGTGGGAACTAAATACTACAACTCCAGAAGTTTATAGAGCTCCATAGGACCATAACTCGATATTGTTTAGGTCAGAATATTATTGTTTATACTTTGAAACATGTATCTTAATAGCTTTACCGCTGTTAGCATGAATATTTGTAGCTGCTAGGAATCGAGAATCCATCACACGCCGGGGTCCCCCAGCTCAGGTCCTAAACAATGGAACACCAACAAAGAAATCCGTAATTATTAATTTACATCGTCTGTAGGAATCGCCGCACTTGGCTGTGGGTCCCTTTGATATTATGACAAATAATAATAAAATAAAAAAAAAACAGTGTCGTTTGGTTCTTTTGTCTGTTAATTGATTATTTCCTCTGGGGCCGTATCCTCGTTCAGCGACTTGTACGGCCTGAGTTTTATATAGTTTATACAAAGCAGAAAATACTCAACTTTTCCTCGAGGACGATTTTTTGCATTTAAATGTGAACAACGTCATTTGAGCATTTTTCTTTCATTCATTTATGAATCATAGAGGTTTAGGGTTTGATGACATTTTTTTTTCTTCTACAATTGAGTATTCTGGCTGTGAAAAACGTTAACATTATATTTTATAGTTAGCTGGAAAGGAAAATGAAAACACCCTTAACATAAAATTAATGCATTAAAACCATGTTTTTGAATTGAACGGGCGGTGGCCCAGTGGTATCTCTGAGTCCAGAGATCCTCGGTTAGTGTCCAGAATCCCAACTTCGACACTGCTCGATCCCTATTTTCAAGCACAAGCTGGTAACACTTAATTGGGAATAGTATTTACAAATTGAAATATGAGCAAATATCATAAAATAACATAGATTTCTTCTTAAATGATTTTTTTTTTAATAAAAATAATTATGAAAAAGGATTAATTTGAAATACGTATGTCTATATATATGTATCCTTGAACATATTAACGCATTCATACTTGAACATGTTAACGCTTATAATATCATAAATTAATAATTATATTAATTTCAACAACTTGGAGAATCATCGTGTCCGCATCTCATCTTCTGTTTGTTAAACGTTTGTAATTCAGTATTATACTTCATAAGTTTATTTTGTTTATTTGGCTGTGGATGTTATAATATCACCGTTGGTTGTGTTCTGTCCGTATTTAGGCGTCTCTATTTAGCATATAATATGAGCTATGCATACAGGTAAACGGGTATATATTAACTAAGTATTTGGTATGTGGATATGTACCAACGTACGCGTAGGGTCATCACACTGCTGGGTAAATATTTATTTGAGTTGTTTGCCTTTAAAAGTTACTACAAACTTACAACTATTATAGACTACCACCTCTTCAGTTCAATTACATTACACTATCATTTACAATTACATACAGTGTGGTGCCTTCAACTTATAGATCGCGGCTGAAATAAACAGATTTTTTTTTACCTAAATTTAAACCATCAAGGCTCTGTTATTTGTAATACAAAAATTATTTTTCGGCGTTACATTTTTTTATATTTTTTTAATATATTGTAATAAAATGATCAAGAATCACTGCACTTGGTGTACCGATGCAGTGCCCCATGCACCGTTGGGTGCAGATGAGGAGAAGTAGTAGTAGAAGTAGTTTTTTTTTTTTTTTTTTACGTTTAGGGATATCAAAGTAATGCGAAATAAAATAACCTTACCATAATATTAAATAATGATGAAACCAATAACGAACATTCACATGTCTGCGTAATTAGGTACCTATATGAAAAACAATAAAAATGAAGGAAGGTGATGGTACTTTAATGTCAAAAAAATTTAAATTATAAAATTTCAGTCGTTTATTTCATTGAAAAAAAAAACATTTTCGACCGGAGTGTGGTCCCTTGGTCAAGTCGCAACCCTATTCAAGTTCAAATCCACTATCATCATCGTCACTCCATATCCGAGTGGAGAATATGGATTCCACAAACTGCCCCCAAGCCAAGTATGTTTTCAGTATATTTTCAAAATAACTTTAAAATACACGGATCACTTTTAATTTCTCCTTTTTATTTATTTATTTATTTAAAACTTCATGGGTAATTACATAGCAAAAGTAGGTACAAGGGCGGGCTTATTGCTTTTAAGCAATATCTTCTAACCAACCCTTAGTAATGAATTTGTGTACTGGTCTGGCATTATATCTCTTTCTGTATAAAAATCAACGTAATATACAGTAAACGCTATATATTATATGTTTTTAACTAGTCGCAATTTATAGAAGTGCATTCGGATTGTGAAAAACTGCAAGTCTGTTGCATTTTTTAACGTTGGCCAATTAAGATTCTACATACCTAAATCCAAATAGCTGGCTCGTTAAACTTTGCAATTTATACGTACTTTTTTTTATTCGCTTTATTTTGCCAGCAATAATGCAATAACGGTTTGAAAAACACGTACAAACACAATAAATATTTTCCTTTATAAAAAATATCTACGTAATGTAATATTCATCATCATTCCATACCCGTTCCCTATTGGGAACATATGGATTCCACAAACTGGCTCCAAGCCAAGCGATCGGCCGCCAGTTCCCGTTCATTCTCCTAAGTCAGGTCCCGCAGCTCTGGTGCCGACGGACTGGCACCAGGGGACGTCCAGGACGCCGAGAACCTGATGCCTTGTAAAATAGGCAAGTATGATTAAGGCTCTCAGGAGGCATACGTAGTATATGGCCAAGCCAGCCAAAACGCCTTCGCCGGATGAAAATTGATACCTAAGGTTGCTGCCTAACCTCTGTGCTCACTAGGTTTAAATTTTGATTTTTGACAGATTTACGTAGTAAGATATTACACCCAAGGCCACAAAAAAAGTAAAAATAGCGTGATCCTAATTTCATCCAAATAAGCAAACTATAGGTGTTCATATACCGAAAACATTTCACATTAGGGGACGCGCCTAAGAATGAACTGGGCCCGCGTAATTTAAGAAGAAATAATCTTTTGTCGCTGAAAATAAACATGTTTCAAAAATGAACATTATTTCTCACTGTCAGTTATTGGTCAGAAGTTATTGGAGATAAGTGACTTTAGTTACGCCAGTTATTGGGGCCGTAAACGACCTCTACATATTGTTAATAAAAAATAAAATATTAATGTTATTATTAATTAAACATTTACTACACTAGCAATTAAAAACGTATGTTTCATTTGTTAAGACAAAAAAACTTTTTCATTTCCACTTTTTCCAAAAGTTTGTTTTTCTTCAATTGCGCGGACACAGTTTATTCTTGGGCGTGTTACCCTAATGTGAAATGTTCTCAATGAAAGAACACCTATAAGGCCAACGCTTTGATCACCGATACCGACGTGTATTGTTCCCAGTTGTGACGCGTTTATGACGGTATTGCTAATATCCCTTTGATATCGCAACTGCGATATGTGTATGTTGAAATGCGATCTCTCAGACAAACGTGTGGTAAAAATATGTATGATAGGTGTTGTGTACAAATGTCGAAATTAGAGCAAAGTGTAAGGCTGTGATTTATAAGCATCATCGACAACATTAAGAAAGGGCATTTACTATATGGTTTGGTCATGTGGAGCGAATGAGTGATGTAAATAACGGCTAAAAGAAGTTATAATGCAAGGCAGTGTGCCTGGATGTAGAAGCCGAGGAAGGCCGAGAAAGATATGGCGTGCAAAGATATCAGAGCAAGCTCTGAAACGGCGTTTTCGAAACGAAAATTCAGGCGGGGAAAAACGCAGGCACCCTATACCAATTTATAGAAAATCCATTTAATGTCTAACATAATTTTTGCTTTTAATATGTAATGTAATAGAAACACGGATGTAAAAAAAATGTGTATTTCAGATCCTACGCGATTGTCATTGAATACAGGGTGTAACAAAACTCGGTGTACAAGCGGGAAACCAGTGAATCTTCATAATATTTGGAGTCGATTCCATAGATTTTTTTTTTATTTAACCCTTAGTTTTCGAAAAAATTGAGTACGAAGTTGATTTTTTTTCGATTTTTTTTGCCAATTGTTATCATATAACATGTTTTTGGTCAAATTAATACTGTTCATAAAGAGAACAAAATTAAAAAACGCGTTTAAATAAGAATTTGAGCAATTTTACATAATCTACCATACTTATAAAAACTTATGTGAGAAGAAAAAAAATATTTTTTGGAGTTCAGATTAAAAAGTCACATTACACAATCTTCTCCAAATACGATGTAGACTCACCAGTTTTCGGGTTGTACATCGAGTTTTATTATTAGTTTTATTACATACAACAGGCAAAGAAGGAAAAAAAAATATCCATCATCTTGAATTTCAAAATAAACGCAAGATTCGAAATCAGGACCCTGAAAATGATATCATGTTCATATTATAAGATAATTTACATCCGCCATCTTGGATTTCAAAATAATCGTAAAATTCTAAGTCTTTAAAAAAAAGTTCGTACTGGGGGCTTTAAATGAAATCGATTCTAAAACGTATTTATGGTTTCGAGCGGTCCAATCCGTTAACCACATCGGAAGAAAAAGATTAATGAACTTTGTAGTTATACATGAAGCGTTTTATTTGAATACTTTAAGAAACTTTTCTTATTTACAACCTTACACTGTATGTTAATTTTCCATATTATTTTGTATATGTTATAAATTGAAAAGTCACGCACCGTTCGGTTACAACAATTTCGATAATTCAACAATAATTTATATTATATGTAAACATTTACTGATGCATACAGTTTTATTTCGATTCTCGCTAAAAACAGGTTGAATGCGATAGCGTGATTGTTATAATATACCTAATACAATTACTAATGCAACATTTAAAAAAATTAGGTCTTATGCAACGTGTGTATGTAATACAAGCATGGATCACCAATATATCGACAGCTCGTTACGAGGCCTCATAAGTGTTTATTGACGAATTTCTATGAATCTTGGTCAATACTGCTTCATGTTTAATGTTTTTAAATTTAAACACTACTTTTAGTACTCACTAGCATAAACCTTTTCTTCTCCATAGTACAAGATTTGTGAGAAATGTTAAGGCATACTAACAAAGTTTTCAGAGGACATTGGTCTAAGTTGTACCAAAAATATTCAATAAAATTCCCAGAGATCTTTTAAGGTAAACCATAATAAAGCGTAGAGCTAACATTTAATTCCATTTTCATATTTAAATTGCTAAATGGCATGATAGATGCACCGTCTTTACTGACTCAAGTGACTTTTTGTATTCCAGTCCGTAGGTTGAGAAATAATGACGTGCTATTCCTTAGTCACCACAAAACTAACTATGGTTTTCATGCCCCATTGTCTCGTTTGTGTCGTATTGTTAATTCAAGACGGGATCTGGACTTCTTCGGTGTTAGTCTATCAAGATTTAAACATTCACTGAAGTAGACCCGATCCTGTCTTGAGTGTGTCCACATTTTATTCTAACTGTCTTAGCTTTACCAATTTAATGTTCTGTTCTGCTTGTTATCCCTATTATGCTTATCTATGTATTTAAAATAAATGTTTTCCGTAAATAAATCAAAATAAATAAACTAAACTCAAAATTTAAAAAACTGAACTGTTCTGGTTTTGAATTTATTTTAATTTAATATTGCTTTGTTGTTTTTATTATTATAGTTATAACCTATTGTCAAGCCAGTTTCTCAGTTTCTTCTTCTTCTTTCGCCACGTTCGCTCCTATGTGAAGCATGTGGACATCACTAGATTCCTCCAGGTAACTTGAGACTTTACAAAGAATTCAGATAGGTGAAAAAACGTTTGCCAAAATTAAGTAACTGTTATCTTAATAGCGAAAATTTTCATTTAATCGTTGCACCTTTAGATTTCTGTTGATACGTTAAATTAATAAATATGGACCAACTTATATAGGCAATGAATTATTATTTAATATTAGGTCCCGAGCGATTTATCTAATATGCAATTACATATCAAGTTAACATTGTACATACATACCTGAATAATTCAGCAACATAACACAGCCGAACAAAACAAGACTCTAGGTGGGGGTTAAATGAAACAGGCAGGGGGGGAACTGTCGGAAGGGGGGGTTTATCCCTCAAGTTACAAAACTCAAGTCATTAACCCCAACAGTTTATATCCAAATATATTTTAAGTAAAGCCGTTTAAATTTTTAAGGCAATTTTACCATCGCTTAGGAAATTTAATTTTAAGATATTTTAAAACAAAATAAAAAAGGTGAAACATAATTATTTCTCATCCCGCTTTTAGTTTTTTGTTTTAAATTTCTGATATCATTATTCGGTCTGAATATCAGTTTTTAAATTTATTTATTTAAATCTGTTTAGCGTCATCAACTCGAACTCTAAATCACAACATTTTTAGGTATTCAAAATCGCAAATATAAAATGTTAAATTGTCAAAATTTTCTCCGCACTAAACTATCTACTCTTCTTTAAAAAAAACCAGCTACGGCCCTTTGAGGGACGATGCCTTCTTTAGAAGAAGCCACTTCCACCGCTTCTGTCCTGGTAGGCAGCCGCCCAGCCCACTACTCAATTTGTGCCGCATCTTTCCGAACATGGCCGCCCCACCGTCTTGGTCTTGTTCTTCGAGGAAGTTGACAAAATGCCATTTGTGGATTTCTGTGAGGAGGCATTCTTGAGCTGGACATGACCTGCTCACAGTAGACGGCTTACCTTTAGCGTGACCACGATGTCTGGTTCCCCTAAGAGCGTCTGCAGGTAATCGCTCCACCTGTTCCTCCACCCCACCCCCTTAAAAAATATAAAATGAAAGATCTAATGTTAAAATAGGAGTGTCAACTAAACATTACTTTGGATTTTTAACTTAAACTAACGATCGAATAATCCAGCCGTATTGACTTTCATAGATAAATCTACAATAATGATCAAATAAAATTTCAGACAACTCCCTAAAATTATTATTTTTTATCCTCTGTAAATGTAACCGCTCGGTTACTCGGCGATTTCTACAAGATTGTTAAAATTGTGTCGTATTTTGTAATACCACAATTTGCTATTATCCTAATAGATGATAATTTGTATAACGCTGTATTGAACTTAGTGATAACATTCTTAGTTTGTGGTTGTACTGAGGTTTATACGGATGTACCTATAAAATTTATAAAACCTATGTATTATAATAGGTGTGTAAACATTTTTTTTTCAAATAAATCGTCGAATTTTCGTGAGGAATGTATTGGAAAAAAATATGTAGAAAACTGTCTGTAATTAAACTCAAAGATTCGCAAGTTTGTCTTTATTTGGGATTTGGACTAGATCTGCTTCTTAAAAGAAAACTTTAAAAATAATATTCTGATTAAGTTTAGAAAGGATATAGGGGAAACACTTGTTTCTTTGAAAAGGGAGTTATTTCGTAAACTATACATTTTTCATCGGGTGCGCATTTAACAACTTTCAACACAAATGTAATCCCAATTGTTTCCAGGCAAAACCAAAATGACGAACGGTGATTGTATTTATTGCATCGAAAAAGTTTATATTTCGTGTTTTTATTGAGTGGTTTTGTGTTGGGAAGATAAAAAACTACTAAGAGCGCATTTAAATACTGTACAGAGTTAATGGCTTTCTATATTGTTTAATTCAGATCAAGTCCAAGGTAAGTAATGTATGTAGATAACCACACTTAATTAAATATTTTGAGTTTACCCTTGTGCGAAAAATCCGGGACCTCTTGCACGCTAACCCATCGTGCTAACCATAACCACAAGGCTGCCTATAAATTATTTTACACTTTTTTTACCCTTTATTTTTCAGTTCATTTCTTTAAAATACCAATGATGTCTGTTTTATTATAAAATGTGGTTTTTCTATTACAAATTTCCGTCATGTTCTTATTCAAAATTCTTTTCGATTCACATCTAACGTTGTTCAATTCATTGCTTATTTTTTATTATATTTATGAAATTCCGCTTGCTCCGTGAATGTGTTGTATCTTCACCTATAATAAAACTAAGTTGGGATTCGTTTAATGGTGGAAACCGAATGAAAAATAATACAAAATAACTTTCTTCTGATCCCAGCATGGCGGATGATTAATGTTATATCGCAAAAATATTTATATTTATAAGTCGTGAGTCAACACTGGCAAGTTTTCCCGTACGGAGATTTGAAAGTATTCTTCGAGAGTTGTTGAAATAACATTTGAAAATAAATTTGAGTGTAAATTGCATATTCGTCAAAATGTCTGCAACGAAAATTGTACATATTATGTATGCAAAGGGGAAATGCAAGTATAACGAATAACTTACCGTGCAAATAACTGAAAATGTATTAGGTACATATAATTCGAATTTCAACAATTTATATCAAATTTGATTTAAGACGTGGACCGGGGATACGTGGAATAGGTTACCTAAAGATGTAGTTACGGCACCATCTGTTAATGCATTTAAAAATAAATGGAACCTGTGTAAAATGACACATTAAAAAAAAAAGATCGATGAATATTTCAGTTTATAGCGTCCTGTTAATAAATTTAAATTATGAAGCTAAATTATCATTTCCTAAACAAAATATTTCAATCTTGTAGGTACACATTTAAAAACCTGTATTTTCTTTTTTTTTTAAGTGTGTCTGAAAATGATTAATGAACTGTACCAAAAAATGTATCGTTCTTTAATAAATGGATTGATTTCATTATCTCCAAAGTATGTAAATACTCGTAGTAATAGACAAAAGTTTGGAGAATACGAATCAAAGGAAACTAAAGCAATAATCAATCTTATCTTTGTATTGGCGATAGAAAACTAAATATTCGTGCTACGTGTAATAATCTAAAACGAATCCTTAAAACGAAGGTTCTGTTTTTAGAATTTATTTTGTGCATCTTGATCTAATTTAGTAGAATTAAGGATAGCGTGAGGGAAACCATTAGGCACTTATACGCACTATCGATATCTCTGACTTGGAATAGGGTTAGTCCCTATAATACAAACCATTATGCCTCTTACCCAATATACAATAAATTAAACAATTTGTTTGGCAGCTTCAATATACGAGATACAATCGTCAATTTAAGTTTCTGAAGTGTTAATTGGGTTTACGCTGTGGCACTTATTTAAATATCACTCACAGCTTCGATAAACTTTGAATTTAATTGAAAACTTTTGATCTAAAGTAATAGTTGCAAATCAAAACACTAACTAACCCTAACTATTATATTATATAACTTGTATTTTTTTCATGTTTCCTGTCCGATTCGAGCAACGTGTAGGTAGATATGTGTGTATGTGTAGGTAGATATGTGTGTATGTGTACAATGTATTTCTATGGGTGGGTTTGATTTATCGATGGAATAAATGTTTCTAAATATCTGTTTATTCTAAACCACTGTTATACATATATTTTCAGTGCTGACAGTAATTTTTACTCAAATGTAATGTTTGTTGATACAATACGGACGCCCGGCCCCCTATAAAGTGCTAAGCGCCACACAGTAGGTAGTCGTGAAAGAACTTAATGTTGTTTATTATTAAAATAAAACAAATGGTATCGGAAATTGAACCGAATTGTTGTAACAGCTGTCATCAGTCTCCGAAGATCTCTGTCTGCTTAGAACCTTTTGTGATATACTTCTGGGAATACACAATAAAATGGTTAACAATAAATGTTATGTTGTTACAGTTGCGCGGTGAATTTCGTCTGTTGACTTATTCCTAAAGCTCTACTGAGGAATTCGACAAAAATTATTCCTAATTATTTGTTTTGTCGATGGAGCCAGTTAAAGTGTAAACTCTTTGTTTTTATTCTTTTCTTTAAGTCATATTTATTTACCCCCAAATGACGCGTGTTCTGTTTTGATATAACGTAGTAACAGTCAAGCGCCAGAACTTCCTGTTAATCCAGAGTTCGTTTTAATTACGTATTGGAGCATACGTAATCCATATACTGGAAAAATAAAGATTTCTAATAATGCTTCTTCTTGCAGACTTGACTATACTTATAATTTTTTCTGAAACCACATCTATTAATTACGTAATTTAATAACAGCCTTATCATTGTACACACATTTTTATACATTTCAAAACTACCGATGAAAAACGTTAAAAAGTATATTCATCGTGTCTTATAAATCATTGGACGTAACTATTAGCATATAATTATAAATATATATTTTGCTACTATAATTATCAATGTCATAATATATGTTGTGCCTGTACGTAAATCATCCAATCAGATGAGAGAATTAACGACAAACTATTTTACTGTGTAATTGTTTCTAATAATACATTCCTCGCTGTTATTAATGGAGACTGAGAACGAATACATTTCCAGCAAAACTATTTACTATCATGTAATCAGTGTTAACAGCAATCTCTCTTTTAAAATGTTAGTAACTTAGCTATTAATTAACGACTTGTCGAGTTCCTTAAAAACATACGTTAAAAACAGAAACAACTTGCAATTACAATTCACATCTTAACAGAGACGAGAAGTTTGGTAGGGAATATGGATATCTAGGCATCACAGGGCTGTTGACAGAACATAAGCCCTGTAAACTAATGATGTCAAAAGCTCCGTTATTGATAGGATCCAGTTTATGTCTACAAATATTTAAAAACTCGTTTTTTTTAATATTTTTTGAAATAGCCAACGAATACAAAATTTCAGTTATTATTTACTATGGTGAACTTTTAATCACAAACTAAAAACAATATTTGGTTATTCAAGACCCGTCTTCTACGTTTTTTATAAGTCAAAAGCTTTAAATATTGAAAAGCTTAATGCAAATCCAACACCGTCTTGTAAAAAATAAACAAATCAGAAGTCAAAGTCTATAAGACGTCTTCTCTTTAAAATACGGGGTGAGGTGACCTAAAAAGAAAAGTCGATGAAAAGGCGACGACCTTTTAAAAATAAAATAAAATGAGTTTTTATTTATAAAATCCCATTATATGAAATACTTGAGGTCATAATAACAGTTTTCGTTGGGAAATTTCCCGCTTAAAAATCTGCTCGTTAATATAAAAAATTACCAAATCTAAAAGCATTTTTCTATTTTTTTTAACACTCTCGTACCTACACACCTTTATGTTTTCTTTATTCTTTAATTCGCGGTTTTTATCAAAACTATGTACGTGCTATATTCTAATAGGAACATATACTTACCTGTACACAGGTCTTGTAAACTTACATATTATAAAAAAGTTAATAACATTGTACATGCGAGTAGGAATAATATTTAAAAAATATATGTGACAAGTGACAATACAATAGGTATCAGTACCTTTTTCAACCAACATCGTATTATTCAGGACAAGCTTCTAGTTTTTCATCAATAAATTAAACTACCCCCAACATTTTGGGAATGGAGAATGTTGTACATCAAGTGACCACTGAGCCCAGCCAATGACAGGTAAAAGCCCTGTAAACGCCTAGATATCCACATTACTTTCCAAACTTATTGTTTCTGTAGAGATATCAATAGTTAGGAATTAGAATTGCAACTAATTAAGTTTTACTGGTGGTTTATCACCATTTTTTTGCAGAACAACTTCATTTGAATGTAAGTATTAATAAACTCGTTACTCAGCACATTTTATTAATATTTCTTTTAATTTTTTACTCATTAAAAGCACGCTTGAAGGGCATTTTTGCATTCAACAAATAAATAAGAACGAAATCCTTTTAAACGCTTTGCAGATATTCCGGCTGGAATGCTTTGAGGCTTTAGTAAATATCAACAGAAATGTAGGGACCTCTTTTTTATAATTTATTTACCGTGCGTTAAATAAGAACTTTTCATTACTGAAACCATTGCATAATATGTTAAGACTTCAAATATTACTCCTAGAAACATGCGCTTGAGGGTTGAATTTTGCTTTAAATTAGTAATTAAATTAAGAAATTATAGTTCACGTTTGCTTTGAGTACCTTTCCAGAAGCCAGACTTGTGTTTTCGTTTTGTTTGATTTGTTTTTAAGAAATTAACCTTTCTTTCATCAAAAGTACAAACACGAAAGTAAATAAGTTTGTAAATAGGTTTTTAAAAATTGCGAAGATGAAATAATGTTTTTATTAATTAATGTATTCATTTTCTTTATTTAGTAACTCAACAGCAAAACAATAAAACAAAACAAGTATTTTTACGTTTTATGTTGGTTTCAAAGTAATTATATTTTCGTCGGTAATAAATAAATACACACATTGGCTCTATTTAAACATCCATCATCTTGTATTTGATTTATTTATTGTTTTTATTAAATATTGGACAGTATGTAGTTCCAATGTGCAATGTCGCGACTTGTAAGATCCGTGTTAGGTCGGCATATAAAATTACAATAATATTTTTTGTTATAATATCAACATTATACAGTACATAATCAATATAAGAAACAAGAAGTAAACATTGGAAAGATGTAAAAAAAAAAAAAAAAAAAAAAAAATATCATCATCATCATCATCATAGCATATGGAATCCACAAACTGCCTCCAGGCCAAGCGATCGGCTGCCAGCCCCCGTGCATCCTCCCAAGTCAACTCCACGTCCCGCAGCTCTGACGCAAACTGCCGTAATATCATAAACATTAGATTGGTTTGAGGTCACCACCGGAGTGCGACAGTGTCTAATTATAATATCATAAACATTAAAAAAAATTGAGGACATTGATAATTTTTGAAACATTCAAGATTGTAAACATAACAAACATAGTCTTGAAATATTTAAAAATACTGATTATGATGATTTGTCTTTCTGTTTCGAAAACAAAAATAATGAAAATAATAACGAGTTCCAATGTTTTATTACAGATCTACAGTTCATAAGTGTTATACAAAATTTGATAAGCAGGTACTTTATTAGAAATTATAACGAAAGTGTAAGTTGAAAGCAGTAGTAATAACACTCAAGTGTTAATTTGATATAAATTTTGAGATCTGGATAAATCGAATTACACGGCATCACAGAATTGTGCCCAAACGGATTAAATGTAATTTTAATATATTCGATGTCGCTTGTTTTTCCTGGGTACATATTCTTGAAACACACACGAGTGGTTTCGAATTCAAAGCTGTAATATCTCTAAGATGTATTTGTTTTTATATACAAAATCCTAATTTCTAATGAAGATAATATATTTACAATATGACAATAAATTGCTTCATATTTATAGGTAAATAAAAAAATATGCAGTGGTATTCAAATACAGAACAATCAATTTATTAAATCGGAGACTTTTTATTTTTTTACCGTCATACGTTTTATGCAGAGATACGTTTTGAGAAATATACTTCTTTGAGCATCCTAGAACACTTAAAAAAATATAAGTATATATATACTTAATATTTCATTATTTGTTATTCAATAAGAATCAAAATTATAATATTATTATAATAATAACTACTAGTACTACTTCCCCTTATCCGCAACCAATGGTGCATAGGGCACTGCATTGGTACACCCAAGTGCAGTGATTCTTGATCATCTTATTACACGAAGGTAAGATGATCAGTCATACGCTTCAGTACCAGTCCAAGGTAACACACACATGAAATATTAATACGAAAATCACATATAAATAAATATTTCATGTTGACCCCCTACGGGAATCGAACCCGCGACCTCATGCACAGTAGCCAAATACGCTACCACTATGCTACGATGCTATTATAATCTAAATAAATATGTACTTTAGTAATTCTGATTCGGATCGAGTTTTTATTTGGAACCGTGCTTTGGACGTCCTTGCTTCAGGTACAGCTTCAGAATCTTCATCGTCATCCACGTGCACGTCGTCAGAGCATAATTTAATTTAACACATATTTGAATTAACGAGTGCAAAAAAATTATAATTTACGGAAAAAATTGTAATTTTCAATTAACTCCTGCTTTGTATTATACAAAATAATGATAATTCAGTAATAATAATTCAATTCAATTCATAAAAGTATGCTATTTTTCATTAATAATTTCTTATGACGTTATCACGTAAAATTATCGTCCGTAAACCGACTTTTTTAATGTGATTCTTATTAAATTTGTGACGGAAACATTATTTCGCATTCGGTAAACTCGTTATCTTTGATTTAAACATATTCATATTATGTAAAACGATACACAATCATTCGATTTCACCATTTTGTGCGGTTAACATTAGAGCCGATAGAATTACGAGAATTCACCCCCCGCTTATATTTGCGCTGTTTACATTGACTCCCTAATGCGGCGCCAGTAATATTACATATGAATACATTTGTGTAGGTACATATTAGACATTTGCAATAATATGCTTCTTCATACATTATCATATTTTACATGGCGAAAAATTTATTTCTTTGTCTCGTTTATTAGGCAAAATATAATACGTACCTAAAACTGTTTCATAAAATTACGATTGAGATTGAATTAAATTGGATTTTGATTTATGAAATAGGTGTCCTAGGAGAATATTAGGTGTGCGGTGGTTTGACTTTGTAAGGAACACAGAGGTGAGCAAACGGACACAGCAACTCCTGGTATCTACTGTCATCCGGCGAAGGCGTTTCAGGCAACCACGTACGCCTCCCGAGAGCCTTAACCATGCTCGCCTATTTTACAAGGCATCAGGTTCTCGGCGTTCTGGTCGTCCACTGTTGTCAGAGCTGCGGGACGTGGACTTGACTTGGAAGGATGCACGGAGCTGGCGGCCGATCACCTGGCCTGGAGGCAGTTTGTGGAATCAATGTACCGGATATGGTATAGCGATGATGATGATGAAAATTTGGATTTGTTAAGGCGTGCGGTATTCGCCGAACTTTTTTAGTACATTATGTTCATACATACTCAGTATTAAGTAGTTGGTCTATTCTTTACTATTATACGACAACTTTTCTTATCCGCACCCAATAGTGCATAGGGCACTGCATTGGTACGCCAAGGTAGTCTTTACCTTCGGCGCCAATCCTAGACAGGTATCTACGAGTACATCACATAATAACCACAATCAAATATAAACAACATTTTGAGTGTGTCATTTTGATTTCACCCATTAAGGGCCAGTAACTACAATTTGACATCTCAACAGAGACGAGAAGTTTGGAAGGGAATATGGATATCTGGGCGTTAAGAGGGCTTATGACATGTCATTGGCTGGGTTAAGTGGCCACATGATGTATTACAACATTCCCCATTTCACCTAGTATTTGATATCCATATCTGCCAATTGTCAGAGGTTTCTGCTAAAATGCTTAGCAATTTTCTCGATGGATGACAGAGAGTGTTTACATGTAAAGCGTCGCGCCATTTACCTGTATATTTACAAGTTTTTTTTTCATATTAAAGCTTTCATTTAGTACCGCAGATTAAGTAAAATTGCACAAATTCATATTAAAATGCAGTTTTTTATTAGATTTTATTTATGGACATTTGACTAAAAACATGATACTTGATAAAAATTTGCAAAAAATTACCGAAAAAAAATCAACATCGTGCTCAATTTTCTCGAAAACTATGGGTCAAATAAAAAAATCAAAATCACAAAACCAACTCCAAATATTATGTAGTGGTTTCCCGCTTGTACATCGAGTTTTGTTACACCATGTATATAAATAAAATCATGATATGTTTATTTTTTACATCCGTTGAAGCTTCTCATATTGTTATAACAGACCAACGCTTTCGACGTCTTATGATATTATAAAACTTATACCCACTAAAACTCTTGATATTTATTAAATAGAGTAAATAATAAATTTTTCAAGAGTATTAGAAGAATAGAACAATATACTGGACGTACAGGTAAAATGCAGCTGTTAAATAGGGTTTTACTTTGTTTTACGGAAAAGTAAGATAGTGAAAAAAAATACTTGCGAATTTACTTTACTCCTGCTACGTTCCCTTATCCGCACTCAATGGAGCATAAGGTACTGCAGTTTATCTTTATCATTTAATTATATTAAGGTAGGACGATCAAATGAATTCTCTTTAATTCAATTAAATATTTAATTGTTATATTTTTTTAAAGAGATTTTTTATCATTTTTCACACTTTTTCATAAATCGGTCTGTTATTTTCCTGGAAATAGTTTGAAGAACCTTCATGGAATATTTATATAATTATAATTGCCAAGTCTGCTCAAGTTACAGGTAGCCTTATAGTCTACCGCTAGGAGCTTAGGTTGAACAGTATTATTATAAAGCGCCCTTGAGATGAATGTTCACAAAAATGGCGCTATATAAGTAAGTCGATTATTATGATTAATATTTTGTAACTTTTTTGGTTAATTACTAATCAACCCGAATTTCATTTTTCATCTCTAATGGCCTCAGGCTTTGCCAAAAATTATTTATGAAAAATAAAAATTGAAGTCTGTATACTTCGAAGATCTTCCTCCACATGGAATTAAGCTAATCTGCAGGCTGCTGGCGCTGATAGTGAGAACAGTTCAGTGACTGCAACATGCCGGTCCGTCTTTCTGCTGACGTCCACACGACCGTCTTCTTTTGACACTTTCGTAGATTTTTTTGCCATTAGTTTCCTCTGGAAATATAAATTATCTTTGGACAACATTTTGAATGAATACAAATACTTGTAGACAAATTACTGGATTATACCCATGCTGGGCTGATGTCAGATATTATTGATATCTCAACAGAGACAGAGAAGCTCTGTCTCTGTTGAGATATAACATAGTGACATCTATTGAGAATATTGTTGTCTTTAACAATATTCTCAATAGATGTCACTATAGAGAAAGAATATTCAAAATATTCGAAATCTGTCGAAAATACAACTCGCAAGTGGATTATTCTGTACATCTTAGATATATACAAGTTTCAAAAATTTGTCATACATGGTTGTCAGATGACAGGCGGAATGGGGAATGTTGTAATTACGTCAAGTGGCCACTTAACCAGCCAATGACAGGTCATAAGCCCTGTAAACGCCTAGATAACCCACATTCGTTTCCAGAGCTTCTCTGTCTCTGTTGAGATATCAATAATATATAAATTATCTTTCATTTACATTTACATTAAACGTTACCTTTACCGGGTGAAAAATCAGCCGTCTGTGAATACGGCCTGAGTCGGGGGTGTTTTGCTTCACACGTGTGGTAGTAATTCATACGTCTCACACACACAGACGCGGGTAATTTGGCGGACGGGGGGTGGGGGACGGATAGAGAAATGATACGAACTCTGCCTGGCACGGCAGGGCACCTATTCCGACATTATAAACCTTGCCATTAATAATTATAATACATATACCGCCACCCCTTAACCACCTAAGTGCGCCCCACCGCACCGTGGCGCGGTATACTTAATCTAATTCCATTTCTTCGATATTCCAATCGCGCTATCAAACGGACATGATTTATTTTCATTTTAAGTTATGTAAGAAGTTTAAATTTAATCCGCGTTATGAAAAAATACCCAACTCGCGACTCCGCGAAATTTCAGGTAGGTGCTACCAATTTAGTTTAACACATTCCTAGATCTTTTTAAAAATATCTTCTACCTACTGATCATTGCTGAACATGGTGATTGCTGTATTAAAATGTTACGTACCAAAATAAAGATAAAAAAACCTAAAATACAACAAAGAAAATAATATCTCTGGTCTCTCATTATGAGTGAAGAACCCAAGCTAATTTTATTTATTTTTTTGTTTTTACTAGTTTTAGCAGTTCGAAATAAGTTACTTGTCGTAGCAACCTACATACACAAATTAAATAAATAAACAGATTCAAAAGTGACGGAATGTGAGAACTAGAGTAGATCCACACAAACTGTCATTTCCTTTTAACTAAATAATTATTTACCTTTCTTTTTATAATTATCTTTATGCAATAACTTTAGATAATTATATTTAATTTCGTACGCTTGATTAATTACTTTTACTATTTAAAAATCATTATAATCATGCATATGAGTAAAAATGTTTTACTTTTTGTACGGGTTTGTTCATAATTCACTAAAAACATGCAAATATTATGTATTGAATTTATCTTATGTTTTTAGATCATTACGTGAAATATTAACCTTCTATATTGAAGTATTAAAACAAAACAAAAAACGAAAGTTAATTGAAAAAAAAACGTTTTTCCTGTATTTACTTCACCATTTAAATTAAAAGAGCAGTAAAAAAAAATATAATAATTTCTACCAACATTTATAAAATTAGCATCGACATAATCTAACAAACGTAACAGAAATTTTTGAGTTCCCATTTTTTTTATTTCTGCGGTCTAAAATGCGTTACAATAATATGTATTTTTTCGATAAATTCGCGGGATAAATAAAACGCTGCCCAGGAATGCAATAATGTTGAAAAATATTTTTAGGTTTGTTTCATATTCAAATTTGATCTTTGATATACGTAGTACATTCTACATATGTAGGTATTTCTCTACTCGACTGACCCAAATTCTCAAAACGCCGCCGCCGGCTAAATTTTTTTTTCCTCTACGCAAATATTAAACGAAAATTCGTTAAAAATAGTCGAAGTTTGGAATATTGCTTTTTAGTCGATTCTTCGCAGAATTCAACATTGTAGCTTTTTAACAAACAAAATACAGTAAAATTAACTATGAAAAATAAATAGTAGAACAGAAAAAATCTTGATACAGTAACTGGAGGTACAGAGAATAATAATTAGGTAAACATCTTTTGTGAATAGAATTCAATATTATTTTTTTTTAAATAAGGAGAAATTCATGAAAATTCACAATGTGTTCGTGCCGCTAACCCGATTTAATCTTATGTCTAATGGGTATAATATGAGCATTCTCCACCGTACGTGGCGGAAAGTATTCCGCTATCGTACCAGTAAAAACTATGTTGGGATAGGTTACGTAACGCGGGTTAGGCTAGGTACGAAGCGGTTAGGTTAGGTTAGGTACCGACCCACCTGTACACAGATATATAAATACTCAAATATTGCAGTGTTCGAAGTGTTTTGCGTATTAATTTCTTTTTATTTATTCGTTCAATGATTTTACAAGTTTAATAAATACAGTGTCTTGTGCACTATTGGGTGCAAATAAAAAAAAAGTTGTAGGTAATAATTTCTGACTAAAATATAACGTGTAATGATTAAAGGGAAAATAGAACGTGTTCTTTCGCGGATTACAGAATACTAGATTGTTTATATCCAACTAATTCTTCAAGGCTTTACCGATTCCGGAAAATATTGCTCTGAACGACATACACAGACGAGAAAATGGAGGCTATTTCCGTTTAATAAACCTTTTGATGGAGTGCACCAGTACATCTTTTGCTTTTTTCAATTTTCCAATCCCCCGTCGTACACTAAAGTAATTTGTTTCCTGAAATCACACCAGCCAACAGCCTTTTGCGAATCGGCCATTTCCTATTTAAATATATTTTGATTGCGTTTTTCTTTGCATACTACTCACTTTGAGTTGTGCGCTGGCTGCTTTTTATTTCAGTCAATTAGTCACTTTACGTAGGAAAAACAGTATTTTTTTTAGTTTTTATAGACTATTTATTACCAATATCTAACATTTTTATTAGTCCCGTATTAGCTTGCTTCGGGCAATTATTTACAAAAATGTGGCGCTGATGAATACCACCACTACTTTCCCTTATCTGCACCCAAAGGTGCATAATGCACTGCTTTGGAACACCAAGTGCAGTGTACTTGATCATTTTACTATATGAAAACTCACCGCAAGGAAAGGGTTTGTATTGTGAATAAGTGTAAAAAGCCCATTCCTTACTGCACTTAGTGTAAACGGCACGGTAATTATAAAAGAACCCTTGCTGTGAATATTTTCGTTCTAAAACAAAGGTGTGGGCTGTTTTATGTCACGTTGCATATCATATCGACAAAGTTGGGAATTATTTGTGACGTCAATTAAGTCGAAAATGTGTTGACAAAGAGCTCTCTTAATTAATCGACTTCCCGCATAACAAGCCATTGCCCTGACCTAACTTCACAACGCCCGTGCGGTCAACTTTCACCGTGGTTTACTGAAAACAGGATATTAATGCATTTCCTTTATCAAGGGACCAGTAATTAGGACCAGTGGGCGTGTTCGTCCTTTGGCACCCGGATATTTCTCACATGGCGATTAAAGACTGGCCGTACAAAATACTCGTATTTTGTCATTATACTATGCCTACTACAAAAATGAAGATGAAAATTTGTATTCATCGCACCAACTGCAACTACTGATGTTTAAATTTATTTAAGATAGTTTTAACATATTAAATAAACGCTCCGTTTTGTGTATTGTGTCGGGTTTATAAATCATTTCATTTTCCGGATGTAATTTTTCACATTTTCTTTAGTTTCATCTGATAATGGTCGCGTGACAAGAACGCATGAGCATATTCGCTTTTTAATATTAATTAGAATGAAAAGTACCAGTTTTCCAAAATTGCAACGAGTTGATAGTGTATAATGTTACATTAAAATACTTAGTTAAACATTAAGCAACCTGCAAATTATAAAAGTCTATTTAACTTATTTATTTTATTTTTTCGTTTTTTTGACCATACAGTTATCAATTAAAACATAATGACCCAAAAACACTAATAAATCAAAAAACCAATTAAGTGATATTTGTAAGTGTGGTGAGTTAAGGGTGTGTGTGTGTAATTTACATTTTATTAAAAAAAATATTAAGAGAGCATTGCAATTAGTGTACCAATGCCAGTGCCCCATACACCGCTAGGTAGCAGGCAAGGTGTTATTGTAATAGTGTATTTAAGGAAACACTATTTAAATTTTTGAATAGTAAAACCAATAACTATTACTTTTAGTTTAAATGAATTATTCTGGAATAGATTTCAGAACCTGAATTTCATTACTTTTCACTATCTCCATCTAATGGTGCATTATTAAATAATAATATTGGAAGAAACCACCGCTAAAAAATTAGTAAATAAAAATAACAAATTGCACTACCATTAAGAAACGAGACCCGGGGAAACCTCATGCATGGCAGCCCTACGTGTTTTATCAATACAGAACAATTTCAGCAATCGTCCCATTAATGTGATTTTTGAAATTCAACACAACAACAATTAATAAATATAACAGATGTAATATAATTTTTACTACGAGTGCAAATTTACCATTAAAAATTACCTTAAATCATAACCCCGATTAATATACTTACTTTTTCGGTTAATTTGAAAATAATGAACTTATTAAAATTCCTAGTCCAGCTTTAGAAGCAGATATCATCTGTTTAGACTCAATATTTATAGTCCCATCAACATATAAAACATGCAATATATAACCATATCTTTTGATCCAAGAAGCAAGCTTTTAAAATAATAGACACGTACCTACATTTTGTTTATCATTGTCCAACAAAACAACAATAAACACCTCACTTTGTTTTTCCACTGCTTAAATTTCCAACATAACCGACAAGCTACGACTACTACTATCCTCCGCTTAGGGCACTTCATTGGTAACACCACAACCAATTAAATGTGTATCTTGATCACTCCATTACATGAAGGTAATATAGATCATCCTTTGCGCCCTCAGAGCTAGACCCAAGTTAACACCACACATGAAAATTATTTAATTACGAAAATGACATTTAAAATATAAAATATTATCATGTGAATGCGAACCCGCGACCTCATGCCCTACGGTAGCCAAATGTGCTACAAACCTGTGCTACGAGGCGGACCATAACCGACAAACTCTGCAGCTTTATCGTATGTTATGTTTCAAACTAGATGGTTCACAAAAAAACATGCGGAGGAACATTTAATATTCAAAGAAACATCCTTTTCCTTCTTGGATCGCGTTTATTGTACCGATGCATTTCAAAAAATTGACATAACTTGTTTAAATACTGATACATGTCCTGGCTGTTAAAACTCGAAATCTGCACACGAGGATGCAAATATCCATTGCATATAACATCTGTACCACATAACATCAGATTATATACCGTGGCATCATATTTTTAAAATCAAACTGATTAAATACGTAAGCACCTATCATCCCTTACTCCATTGTTTCGAAGTAAATCCTCAACAACAAGGGTATTTAGTTTTAATTTAAGCCCTATTGCAAAAAAAAAATGAAAAGTAACGTATAATATTATCCTATAAACCTTCAAGCTCTTCGATTTATAATCGACTGCATATTTTGTAATAAAAAACAAATAATAATCAGGAAAATATTAAACAGGGTTACGATAAAAATTACTTAACCACATATCAGTCAGTCAACGTGAATACCAACTATTTAAATTCATTTTTTAAGAAGATCTTTAATGGTAGTAATAAATGAACCAATCTTCGGTCCTGTACATAATTATTTAAGAAACCAGACTAAGAACATGCGTTATTCTCAAGATTATTCTAAAACCAATTTGAGATATTAGAATCATATTATCAAATATAATAACGGTTTTACACTATGTAAACAAAAACTCCATACTAAACTTCTTAAATGCGTACAAATTATTTACGTTTTATTAAATTATAGAATACGGATCGTGGTAACGTAATATTTGCGTAATATATTAATTAGGGGTAATTTGTATTTTCCCTGATTTCATCAGATGTTTGTGTGCAAGCTATTTTCCGTAAACGTGTTAGCAATAAAAGGATCCCCGTGATGCAAGTAGACAGTATGTAGCACGGCCCCGGATTATGCGATATAGACCAGAAAGTAAAGAGAAGGGCTTCTTGTATAGAAGGGGGGAGCGCAGATCGAATCGCAGATCAAGCCCGATCGAGGTAGTCTGATTTATCAACATACAACTAACAATGCCAATGATTAACCAATATATAACCATTCTATCATACAACCTTCTGAATACCATGAATAATTAACTATTTTGCCGAATACCCACGGCCGCCCAACCCACCCCGCATATTTTCTTCGCAATACAAAAGGGAAATACCTTTTTTTGGTTCTTAGCTCACATGACTAGCCACTGACGTTCCCTTCTCCATGCAAAGGGCCCCGGTTTGGTATAACAATACTAACACGCAAAACTCCCATTGCCACTCCAAGCCAACGTTACCCCCTTTTAATAAGAAAACTGACTGAAAATCAATGGCCCCGTAACAAGCATTTTGACAATAACCCTTAAATAATATCAATACTCCTACTACTGAGGCGGCAATGGTAAATTGTTGCATATGACAATATCGATACGATAAGTGAAAGAGAAAACGACTCAAGTAAGCGTACCATCAACGTACAGCGTATTTAGATAAAAAATATATTTTATCCAGAATAAAAAAACTTACTGTTGTCTCGAAAAAACAATCTTACCAACTTATCTTTTAAATGTTAATCTTGTTTTGGATTTTGCAATGAAATGTACCTAATTTTAAAACCCGTTGTACCTACACGCTAAGCGCTTTAATCCTCAAAACAAAAAATACCATGGAATTATTTCGCTTCTGTTCTTAATCTCGAATATCCAACAATTACGCGAACCAAAGGCATGGGATTTTATTATTTGATCCGCTTTTTCATTGTCTTATAATTTATTAAAAAGGGTTTTACCGCCATGGAAACACATGCATCAACGAGATATAAATCTTATGGCGCTTGTCGCGGGAGATAGTTATTGAAAAGTTGAAAGGAAGCTCTTTAATCTTTGTTCAATAAAACTAGTTTAAATGGGTTGAACTGCGGGTCATCAACCAAACGCTGTAAATCCTAACTGTAATCTACCGGAGATAATGACTAACAGGCAGTTAATAGAAATATTGCTTGTATTTACTCTTAAATGTATTACACGTCCCCCCCCCCCCCCCACCTTACGCAAATACCGTACCTAGCAACAATTTTAACGGTTTCTGAAGTGGCCAAAATGAGCTTAATACCGGTTATTGAAAATAATCTCTTGGTGCCTTCCATTCATAACATAGATGAATTGGAACTAAATAGAATAATCCGGGAATACCAATATTTAGAATACACATTTACAAACAAGGCTCACTAACCTAACAATTAAATACCAAGTGCCCAACCTAAATTGGCCCTATGCCGCGGTTAGACACACGAATCTATAAGAACAAACGAAGCAATACAGCATGAAGCATTATACAAAGTACCTAAACATGCGTAAATTATCTAACACCTATAAAAAACATGTCTTTATTAACACGACCAATCGTTAAAACATAGAACAATTAATCACTCACCTGGAAATCCCGGGTGATACTGACTAGCTGCCTATTGTAAAAATAAACTCTAAAATATTTACATTTAAAAGTACAAAATACCTCGGCAAAAAAAGTGTTTTTACATCACTTGTAATTTCTTTAACACATAACAGGATTATCAGTCACTGTAAATCTCGAAATTCATATTTTACATTCGTATAATACGTACCATTTACAAAGCTGGAAAAGTTATCAGTAATTTATGCAAAAGATCAAAGATAAAAAAATACCTGAAGTACAAAGTCTGGGAATTAATTTTATGGTTTATTGTAGTTGTGTTGTATTGTACATATTTAACAAAAACATTGGGACTAGAAGTAAATTGCATACCACACCTGCTAAACGTGACTGCAATATTTTTATGTACTTACTACAACTGATGTATCGGATAAAACGTGGCGGAAACTTGGACTGACCTCATTTATGGATCTCCCAAAAAAATACCTACATCGTTTTCCTATTACCGATTTCTTTCTTCGTATTTTAGTGATATTTCGTAAATGTTTTATTTGTACCAACATGAATATGAAGTCATTCCTATAAATAATACTTTAAATCGGTGAACTGTTGCTTAAATGTTGCGTTAGCGTTAAAAATATTTAAACCGCATTGAGTCATCTTCACAGTGGAAAGAAATGAAGCCATGCGTTTTGATCGGAGTATAATAAATCTTCACTTATAATCAATTTTGAGCGGGACTTTTTATACACTCCATCTTAAAATCACTAAATCAGGTAAGAACTGATGTCAAAGATCCAAAGAGGCACCATTAAGTAAGAGGAGTTACTCACAGCACACGCCAGCTGAGTGAAATTACCATAATACACGACAGAATATGACTGTTGGCTGTCTAGTCTTAAGTCGTAACGGAAAGAAAAAAACTCCGGGAATATTAAGTTATTATAGCGAATAGTGTGCCATGTTTCATATTTGTTATATACCGTACTTTCTTAGGTTAAAGAAATAAACTCAAACGTCTTTCTACAAATTAATGTACGAGTATATAATCTCATGAATGTTACGAACAATAGACAAAAATCAACATTACGGAAAAATTTACAAAATTGAGTATTTTGCATAACCTTTATACCCATTGTCTAAGGGTTTGCCCAGCAAATAAATGTAGATACCAAATGAGTTTTAATGTTTTAAGTTTGGTGGGATTTGCGCCACCTGAAACAACAAATCGAGTACCTACTAACCACTGCAACTTAGCATGCAGAATAAGTTTTAATTACTAAATTGAATTACCTCCCTATACCCTACAAATAAGGTGGTTATTCTAAGAAGATAAAAATTAGGTCGAAATAAATTTAATAAAAAATTAATTATATTAATTAGTTGCAAATAAAAACGCATTTTTAAAAATTGACTATTACAAAAACAGTTGCATAAAAATAACTGTTTTATATCTCGATTTCTTGCAGTTTATTTGCTCCCCGTGCACCGATGCAATGCCCTATGCACTATGCACGTATGCATCGTTAGGTACGAATAAGAGAAGGGGGGAAATAAAGAAAAATATTTTTCTTTCGTACGCTATAGATTTAAGAAATTATTTATAATAATAAACCATTTCATAAAATTATGAATAAAATTACAGAGGTGATTTAGACATCATAGGTTGGCGGCATCAAAATAATATTTTATTCGGAGGTTGGCGGTATTAAATTAGGTTGTTTGAATGCCCGGCGATAAAAAATTGACTAAATAATCAATATAGAAGTATAGTAGTACACCTTCTGAAATCAAACGAATAAGTCAAATAAAACAATAAAGTGATGTATACAAAATTGAAAATACCTTAGTTTAATAAAACTAACGGTAGTAGGTGAATCAATTTATGTTGACGAGGTTTTACTCATTTTTAGACCACCTTTTTATTATAACGCATCCTTGCTAACATTTATGTTATAATATAATTATGTAACAATGTATTCCAGATACTTAAAAAAAACTTCAAACCTCCTCGTTGAAATAAATGTGTTGTTTTAGTTGGAATGTTTGTATAAACTTTTAGCTGAAATCTTGTCGTGAAGTTCTCGTCTCAAGCACATCCCGATGTATGGGTGCATAGCAAATAACAATACAACCCAAGGCGAAGTAATTGCAACCTTTATACTTTCATCATATCATAATTAATTAAAATACCTCATATTTAAATTATAGAGCAAATCAAAACGAGACCTTTCGTCGTACGTGAGGTGAGTGACGGCGAAATGATCCCTCTGCACTCTGCATACCTTTTATACAAATTAACCCTTAAAGAGCTGTGAACCATTGGCAGGTTGGTTCTGCATATTGGCAGGTAAAACATCGATGCTGTCTTTGACGAAGATAGTTATCCAGGTACGAACAGACCTACATCCATCAGAATATTCTAAGTTATGTATGCGACCACCAATCACCTGAAAGAAGTGAACACCCAAATGGACCTCCCTCCTCCTCCATAATGACTGATAGCCTAGCATCCCTAGTAAAAATATATTGGATTAATGATTATATGAAAGATGGCTAAGTAAATTGGATGGAGTTACGTCATGTAGGGGTCAATTTTGTTTTTACTCAAGAGTCAAACATCAAACCTTTTGATTGTTTTGTTATGTTATGTAAGTTGCATTATTATTTACTTTGTTTATATACCCATAAACTAATATATAAAACTTTATGTTATATTTACTCTTAGGTTATGTGTGATTTGTAGCTTCTAAATACCTACAACTACTACTTTTTCCCCCTTATCCGCACCCATTGATGCATAGGGCACGCTGCATAGGTAACAAGTGTAGTGTATCCATGATCCACTCCCAAAATTACATTTTACCATGTAGGTAAGATTATCAGGCTTACGCTATCAAAAAATGAAAATCAATATTTCATGTTGACCCCCTACGGAAATCGAACCCGCGACCTTATGTACGGTAGCTGAATGCGCTACCAGTAAGCTACGAGGCGGACAATTTGCAATAATGTCCGCTATCACCCTCACGATTTGAACTTGTAGTATTAGAAAAATTGTTTATTATGTAAGATGCCAAACTCTCTAAAGAGACCGTCGCGTCGCGTTGCGTTATATTACATTTTTGACTCTGAGGTCGTCCTCTCATAAAAAACTCCATCGGATCGGGAGACACAGAACTGTAAGGGTTAATTTAGATATAACACATTATACTTTTCAATTTCACGCGATATCATGATGTATCGAAACATAGTGTATACAGGACAGGACTTCAATTTTATATTAATTAGGCTCTCTAAGGCACGATGTACCTAGAATAAATCAGATGTAATAAATAAATGCGAGTAATACTGAAAATGGGTGGTTGGAGAACAATATAATATTAAAGCAATTTTTTAAAGTGAAATTAGAAAATTCACTTCTTCAAGGTCGCTCCAATAATTAAATTGAAATGCATGAAATGAACATTACTTTATTGTATTTATACATTAATATTATGCCTGCAAACTGCAATTTCATCACAAATCTCATCGTTATGGAATGCTCGAAATGTAAATGAATCCATCTTACCGAAAAATTCTGAAATGTTTTTTAAAACTTTATTTATTTCTGATCTCTTCAGACACTGATTTCCATATACTGCATTCAATCTGTAAGTGTATCGATACCTGAGTTCCGACTATTACTTCTCGATAAACGAGGATATAAGTCGATAAAGATCGATAAAAGTCGGTACACTATTCATTTATCTTTGAATTTTCTAAATAAATTCGAGGATAACACATGCTTGTATCGACTTGTGTATCGACTTTTATCTTTTATCTATCACATTCGTGATAGAAGCCTCACCGGAGTGTGGGGAAATGATTTGATATCCACAAACTACATTATTTACGTATGTTGCAGGGTAGAATGTGTTACTAACTTCACTATTAAGTTCCAAACCATGACGTGTGGGTAATGACAAACCACACGGCACAATAATTCTGTAATTATACTCGTTATTAACTACTGAACTCTTTATTAAAAATGCATTTCGCAGCGGCTTTACACTACACATGACGTTTCATTTCAGTCGCCACGAAGCATAATGCGTAGCGCATTTGGCTATCCATGTCATGACGTATCGCGGGTGCGACTTCCCCGTGGGGGGCAACATGAAATATTTATTTAGATGTGATTTTCATCTTAATATTTCATGTGTGATACTCTTTGGACTGGTACTGAGCGTGCGTGTGGACCCCCCAACTTTTCCTTTATGTAATAAATGATAAAGATATATGCATCTTGGTTGTAACAGATGCCATGTGCCCTATGCCTACATTGAGTGCGGATAAGGGTAATTAGGTAGAAGTATTCAGGAGTATTTAATTCAAAATATATAGTTTTTTTAAGAATTATATAAGCATCATTCTGAAATTTGTTCTGATTTCGATCAAATAGATAAAAACGAATGAGCTAGATTGTCAATATTAGGCATTTCATTTGTATTTTATATTTGTTAAAGTACCTAAGAATTTTTTTTGTAAATAGATTGTTCTATACCACACAATGCCATATTACATTCATTACTTTATACAAAACATATCGATCCGATGTTGAATCGAGAATATTACTTTATTAATTTATTTATTAGCCTCATATACGCCTGCTTGCATTAATAATAAGCATAGACATAGTTTCTGTAAATACCATTACGAAATAAACTAAAACCCCACACAAAGCGCATAGCCTATTCGCGGGTATACCTAAAATGCCCTATTGATATCTTTTACACTTCTTTTGCATATCAATCTAAACAACCTTAACCACATTATAATTTCTGTTTATATTATATTTTAATAAGTTTCATCTTCTTCTTCTTTATTTTTCAGAATGCCAGATGAATTAAAAAATATTAACAAAAATGTTATTTTAGGGGCTAAGTGTAGAAGAATATATGTGTGAGAAATATTAGTGTAGATATGTAATATGGCAAAATGAAATTAATAATAAAGATAGTAAAAGAATAGTTAGGAAAAAAAAAATTAATTGTAATGTCTAATGTAAAAAAATATATATACTAAATAAATATCTTAATAAATAAACAAAACACTTAGGAAAACTTCCATCTCGACCACTCTACTACACATTTTACACTTTTTTCTCTCCCTAAGTACCTAGGTAGTGACACTTTTTCTCCATTTCCTGTATAAAAACTCATTTTTCCGTTACTAAAATTAAATACTCTTGGGATTTTTGTTAATAAATATGCACACCTGATAAATCAAAACATTTCTGTCACTAAAAAATTGGTTTACTTATTTTATTTAAACAAGAAAAAATCACAAACCTTCAGGCTGAAGACTAAATCAATTGATTTTCGTGATCTCACTAGCAATCGAACCCAGCTCCGTGTCGTAAAACGCACTTTACATGAGTCAGAAAACTGAACAAGATTCCGTACAGTTTTCAAACTGTTCGGTGTAATACAAAAACTGGATGGAATATTGTATGGACGGCGCGACGTGGATAGTCAATGTTTTTCATGTAAATGTACAAGTTAATATTGATTTATTGAATTCCTTTACAAACGTAAAAACAAATAACTTATTTATATTATTAACAATTTCTTTTGTGCAAACATTCCATAATAACTTACAATCGCGTTTAAAAAATGTATTTAGCGTGCCTTTTGACAAACTGAAGGGGTTTTCTGGACAAGAAACTGAACAAAAACGGTTCAGTTTTCTGACCCATGTGAAGTGCGCTTAAGACCAGAGTCATTGCCATTTCACTACAGAGGCCACCGATATACAACCCATACGGAAATAATTCGTTAAAAATAATTATTTATTCGTTTTTACCGCAATCCATTTCTAACCTTTTTTTGGATGAATTATTAGGAATTCGTAATAATTATTTCATGACACTTTTGCTGTGTACGGAGTGGTGCTGATCCAGGATACAGGGAAACCATTATTTCAGGATACAGGGAAACCATTATATTGGTAAATGTTTAAATTTCCAAGAACAGGGCATCAGTCATTAACTGTGTAACCACGTGTCTCCAGGTACTTAACAAAAATCAGAAATTGCGCACATTGTAAAGAATAGGGCCACAAGTGAAAATTTTTTTGGAAATTGACTTAAGTATGCCATCTGATAGAAAATTTAAAGCTCTATTTTTTAAAATAAGATCTTCTGAGCTAAATGTTATAGAAAATGCCTTAAATAAGATGTGTCCTTTTTGAAATGAGCAAGTTAAATCAATAAGCCCACAACTGATATAAGGTCACATTGCAGTTGTGGCCTTATTGATTTAACTTTTACTTTCCAAACGCTAATCACAAAACATTTGTTTTTAATCATATGTCCACAAGTGCTTATTTGTTCTAGAAATGTTTAAAAATGATAATATATTACTCTTACCTTAAAATTCAATTTAATTACTAAATAATGTATAATAATTACAAACGTCAGATAAAAACTCGATTAACAGTGATTTAAAAAAAAATCAAATGCTGTTTACTCGAAATCAATAAATCTGCACTTGTGGCCCTATTATTTCCAATGTGCGATAATACAGAAGTACAGAAATAGAGAAATTAGTGGCTTAGAAACGGATCGAGGGACCTCTATCCCGTGGAAAACCCCCAACAAGACGGGCTGACAGGCCGAATGAGGCGGGTCCTGGTGTCATGCTTCCCCTAACTACTGCGCCCACGAATGCTTAACTAAGGGCAATCGATAAACAAAGAGGCTACGTAAATACTTCAGAGCACTTAGGTATTTACGTTATACATTACGACAAGCACGAGCTCTTTTTTCCTTATTCTGCTGCGCATAATCATGTACACGCAAACCATAGACATAGACATAGACCCTTGATCATTGATCATGGTACCAACCAATTTTTTTTCTTCCATTTTGTCGCATTCACTCCATTGTGGGATTGCTTTTCGATGATTGTGGACATCACTCCATCCCTCAACTCAATTGTATTGTGTCCTTTTTGTATGGATAGGATGGTCTTTGGATAGGTATTGTGATAAGGTACGTTCATACGTCCCCTGCCGTACCCAAGGTACGGCAGGGGACGTATGAAATAGTGTCTACCAGATAGGATGATAGGACGATTGTGTGAGATGCATACATGCATTCTGTCCCCTCCCCTCTATTCCCTAAGCCCTCCTCCATTGAGACCCTGACTGACTGCGGATGCACGGTGGATGTCTGGGATGGGGGGCTGGCGAGGCAGTATGCCGGTCTCCACAAGGGTGGTAGTAATAAATAATGATCGGGGGTAGAAACTAACGTTACCCTACTACTGTTAATTTGGGCCGACTCTGGTTGGTTTGGGTGATGGAAACAATGACAATTATGATACAGCCGAGACAGTGGTAGGGGCCATGAAAGCATTTGTTCGCGTACATAACGTAAATTCATCCGTTTTATTATTTACACTACTAACAATCTTAAATCGCGGTTTAGCTTGTTAATAAAATCGATATAGTTTGCTGGACTGAAAAAAGACTCAATAGTCTTTAAAACAGTCTAGGGAAAGGGTGGGGCTTTCATTCATTGACTTCAGAGCACTTAGGTATTTACGTTATACATAACGACAAGCGTGCGTTCACGCAAACCATAGACCTTTGATTGTTGATCATGGTACCAAAAATTTTTTTTCTTCCATTTTGCCGCATTCACTCCATTGTGGATTGTTTGTCGATGATTGTGGACATTACTCGGCACCTCCAAGAGACCCTATCTCCAGCCAATACGCTCTCCTTTTCCGCATGTCAATCCCGCATCATTCGGCTCCTCCGAATATATGTAGAAGACCAGAATAGCGGGATCGCGCAAAAGTAAAAAAATACATACTTTCTCCGTTATCCAAATCATTGTACCGGGCTGGCTAAATTTAAACTAGGCATAATAAAAATAAAAAAAATAAATGCTGTTGTAAAATAATCTTCGTTAAAAATGTTACACATCGGTACATGTGTATTTATGTAGCTATTTAAGCATATCAAAACGTAGTGCTATTAATGTAAGTTTAATTTACTAAATGAATTATTAATTTTGTGCATTAATTTATTAAGCAGTTCGATATCTTTACAATACAGATTACTTTCCTGCCTACCCTGTCATGGGAATGCGTTCCCAACTCACTACAAACATACTATACATAATACTGCAAGATATCAAATTAAATTCTGATGTAATCATTGATCTCGTTTGAATTTTCTTTATAAGTAATTATGAGATATTAAGTGTAGAAATATTAACAATTACTTACAAGTATGTGCTATAATGAAAGTGTAATTAACAGGTTTTGTTACATAAAATGCACTATGCAATTTGTTGTTGTTCCATATTATATAGGGAAAACTTGTAATCTAGGTAATGTTGATAATAATTCATAAAAACGTCAGTATTTACTGATATCCGAACAAATACAAAGAATGTCTCGGTAGTCACCTCGACTCATATCGGATTGTTTGCCTCAGTATTTTGAATTGCGTTATATTGCGGGATGTATGGAAGAGGATTGAATATCTTTGCTCACTGTTATTATATTACCACGTTGTTAAAAGTTTTGTAATACTTTTTGTTACGATTGTTTAGCTCTTGAAAACGCACAATCGTTATAGTTTGTAGATTTTTAATAAATCACATAGAAACCCCGATTGCGACACGGAACAAACTGCTCACAATTAAGATCGCACACACATTAGCCCACGGCAATGGGCAATGTGCTCCGAAAAGCCCAGATACCCGGCGCAACAACCCACAAAAGCATCTTCTGTTATCTGCACGATTTTTATCAGAGTCAATACTTCAGCTTCAATCGGCGAAGCTGATTCTCTTCATTATTTAAAGATTAAACATAAATATGGTCATCATTTCATATCCGCTCCTTGTGTCGAACGTGTGGATTATGCTGTCTTTCATCATTATCAGCCCTAATGATGGACACTGCAATGTGCTCCGAAACGTCGGCAACACAAAGTTCACAAACACGGCATAATAACACATGAGAATATAATCTGTATGCTTTGTCTTAAAATAGTTTTACTTGTAAAAGGTTTTTTTTTCTTTTATATGTAATTATTGTACTACTCTACTACTTTCCCTTATCCGCACCCAATGATGCACAGGGCACTGCATCGGTGTGTGCCAAGTGCAGTGTGTTTTTGATAATTAGATAATCGGTCTTACGCGCTTAGAGCCTATTTTTTAAAATTAACTCACTTCTATGTTATATAAAAATAACAGATTTTAGTCAATCATGTGCCTATATTAATTTCAAGATTCTTTGATTGTTGAAATGTTTAATTCACTCTGTGGTCATATTATTTGTACTTCTGTTTCCGTATAAAGCGTGTTTTATTTTAGATGCATTATATATTATACTCGTCGAAGTCGTGAAAACGTTAAGCAAAAAATCATAAAACTAAAAATAAATATGATAATTTCTTCTTCCCGTGGCTACGACCCATTCGCTGCGGCCTTCGGGTCAACGCCTTCTCTAGGAGCAGCTTCTTCCTCTGCCTTCTGTCTTGATGGGCTTCTGCCAGTACAGTACTTCTGTATAGTCCCCGACCCCTATTTCCGGACGTGGCCTTGTTCTTCGAGGAAGCTGACACTGTGCCATTTGATAGTACCTTTGAGGAGGCATTCTTTGGACATGCCGGCCCCCTACAGACGGCTTATCTACAGAGTGTCAAATATAATAATTTAGAAAAAAATTAATATTTATAGATTTACCGCGCTCATAACTCGAAAATAGTTAGAACATCAATTATACGCTTCGAACAAGAATTCACTAGAAGGAATGTTTCCATAAAAAAAAATCTAAAAATATAAGCTTCCTAGGGTTAATTTTACCACTTATTACCAAATTCCACCGTCTAAAGGCTCCAGCACCTAAGTGCTAACCCAATACACGAAACGTGTGATGTCGATGTCTAGTGATGACGTGTATGCCTATTGATGACGTAGTGAGTGACGTAATGGGTAACTAGACACCTCAGACACGGTAGTATTTTTCTAGTATGGAATGTCACTTCTTTGAAATTCTTGTTTGAAGCTTATACGAAAGTAATGGAAGTTTTCCCATACCTCTCTATTATATTAAATTTATTATTTTATCTAAATTAAATATAATTAATATGGTGTTTTATTATTATTATGATAATAATCACTCTGTACGTGTTTAATAAACGCAACATAACCGTAATATTTCCGCGAAAGATGTTCTTCGCCAGTAAGATGAAAGACTGAAACCAAACATTATAAATATTATTACAATAATCCATTTAATTATCGGTGCGGTCTCTTTAACATAACTGCGTGTTAATGAGTCGGAAGCTTTATTTACCGGCCAAACCGCCGGCCAGATCAAAGGCTCGCCGCTATATGGACGAGACGCCCGCCGCCACCGCGCCGCGGCCTTTCTGCGGGCGCGGGCGTCGCGACGCTCGCGAGCCGGCGGCGCGGCGGCTGCCTACAAACATCGGCCACTGTGCTGTACTCTCAGGGCGACTATTTATTTCTATCGTAATATGTTTTCTGGAATCAGGGCATTCTGCGAACGATTAATAATACTGTTTAATTACCCGTGGCTTTTATTAAAATAAGCCTTTCCTTTGAGCCTTTAAGATCTATGGTAAAAAGTTCCTTTGGGAACTGTGATGTAACAGCGCGTCACACTAGTGGGAACCTCCAGCTTTTAATTAAAGAATGCATATAAAACGTTTTAGTTTCTATTGGATTATTTTATATCTATAAGATTTTTAAATGAATTGAATGCAATGTAGCGTATGTTTTTGCACCGTCACGGAGCGGAGATGTGAATTTTACCAATAACCTTTCCTCCCCTACTTGCAACTGCATTTTCATCTTATTTTAAACAACGTTTATTTGATCAGTTGTTTTCAGTGTTTATATAAAATACACGTGCATTTTAACCATAATTTCAACTACCATTGATTTACATTCGATTAGGGCACTGCATTGGTACACCAATTCCAGTGTATATTGATCATTTTATTACCTGAAGGCAAGATGATCAGTCTTACGCTTCAGTAATACCAGTCCAAGGATCACACGTGAAATATTAATATGAAAATCACATGTAAATCAATATTTCGAATATAATCGAACCCGCGACTTCATGCACGGCAGCCAAAGGCGCTACCACTACGAGGCGGACTTACAGACCCACTTCTAGAGCATATTTTCGATAACTTATAAAGAGAACTGTAAAAGTTGTAATATGTTTAGAACATTGGATGATTACTTTGATTTTTTACATAGACAATCAACAATCATACTTAAAACAAAACAACTTAAAAATAATATCGATGGCTGATGCCTTTGGTAATTTTTATTTAATTTTGAAATGTTAAGCTGTTTTACAGCTTGTTGATGGTAAAAATATTTGTTTATCTCCGCAAAATCTAGGAAATGTTGGTTAAGATAAATAGACACTCAACCATCAATATTGTCCCGATAAACTACAGTTCTTCAGCTTTCCATCGAAATATTAACGCTAGTTGTTTAGAGGAAATTTTCAGTATGTAAAGTGTGACAATTTTTTTGAATTATCTTCCAGCTTAAACATAAAATTGAGATTAAGGCAAAAATAAATGATTTGCATGTTTGCAGGTAGGTACTATAATTTAATAAGGATTTTGTCTTGAAATTCAGCTAAATGATAAAAATCAGATATTTTAGGAAAACATTAGAGCCCTAAACAACGGCTTGTATTTACTTATCCACTAAAGCTACTGGTAAATTTTAGAAGCGTAAAAATGATTAATTATATGAATGTCAATATAAAGATAGAGCTATTGCTATAAGATGTTACAGCGAAGAGATAAACAACTTGTTTTTAATTAAAAAGTAATATTTGATTTCTTATGGTATACTCGCAAATTTAGATTTTGGGCCTACTCTCAAATAGTCGGAAATAACGCTGAAAACTAGTTGTGATGGAGTGGGACTCGAACCTAGATATTCTAATCTAAGAGAGTCCTTGAATCTACCACTAGACCACAACCCGGTTATTTACTACAATACTTATAACAATTTATTATAATTATTATTAACACGATCAATATAACACAAACAAATATAGGTAGGTATATATACACACACACTCTCACATCCCTACACCTACAAAAGACACTTAATTGGTTTATTTTCCATTATTAAAGACAGCATAAATGTATAACAAGCTGAATAAGGTTGGTTGTGTTCAGTTCAGGCTATTCACTTGTTATGTTAAATGTTAAAATTTATATACATTATCTACATTGGTACGCTTATTTATTTATTTTAAAAAAAAGATTGACTCGTATCAGAAATTTCAATGGTCTATGTAAAATAACTCACATATTAATCTGTATGTAATCTAGATCATAAATCAATGATTAAACATAGAATTTTAGGATGCGTTTGTTAAATAATAATCGTTATCAGAAATAATTCCTCGGAATGCGCTCTCTGAATGAAGATGCTGACCAACTTTTGAAATAATTGGGGCTCACCGAACTTTAGGCGTACACAATATATATCTCCTAGCCTTTGACCGTAATTTTCGATATAAATATATGGTCACAACTGTTATTATCTCATAAGAAAAATGTATCCATATCATCCACTGTAATACCTCCGCTTGCTGTTATAAACGAAAATGCCTACAATTATCGAAAAAGGTTAAAAGTTAAAGTTTTATTTTAAAATGAGATTTATTGTATTTTATTCCATGTCCCGATGTAATTTTATGTTTCAAATGAAGATACAGATTTATTGTTCGCTATAATACTGAGGTATTCATAAATCAGTCTATACGGCATGAAAGATTTCGAATAAAATGCAATTATTATAATAACATGATATAAATACATCGGGTCGATAAAAGCTGACAGTTAAATGCTATCGTGGCTCATGGTATGTTCCCTTTCAATATATTCTCTTCAGTTCCTTAAACTTAAAGAATCGTGACGTTTTTTTGGATATTTTTCACAATTTGAAATATAAAGTCGGACGCGAGTGTAAACTGGCATTTTGATCGAAAAATAACTCATCTTCATACTACCTACTTTACACGCTCGACCAATGCGATGTTTTGCATTACTCATTTATTTGTCTTACGAGTAGTATTACTGACTACAAACACGAACAACGGATACCAATTCTATAAATTAATGTTGTTATACTGCTTCATTTTTCATTTTTCATGAAAGCTAGATTTATTTTCTATCACATAATGGATTGTAATGAAAAATTCGTAAATAGAGCGTGTAGTTATTTAATTAACTAATGGACTATTCGTTATATTTTAATTTATTTGACGTTTCAATAAAAGGCTTTCTGAGCCCTGGTTCGTTCGCTTTTTAGTTTCATATTTTTGTCCGTTCTGCGCTATGAGTCTAAGGAAGTATCGTAAATCAATCGTTGTTATTAAATTACAGAGGAACACTTACAGACGGTATTTTGGGAGGAATATTACTTCTCGCAATAATACGTCCCGAATATTCTGATACATCCGTAAAATTATGCCACTTATTCTTCTATTTTCCATTTACAATTTTACTAAGTTACAAGATTTTTTCACTGCTTTGAACCGGGTTGTGGTCCTGTAGTTAGAGTCGTGGACTGCGGACTAAAATCCCTACATTCGAATCTCACTCTTGACCGACTGGTTTTCTGCTTTCTGGTACATCCGACTATTATTTGTAAGCCATAAGTAAGTCATAATATCGATATTTTGGTATGCAACGAAAATAACATATTTATTTAAAAAATTAATACAACATTTGAATTAGTGGTAAATTGTTTCATTTGCTATTTTTAAATATTTATTTGGAGGTAAGGCAATAATGAATAATTATTTTAAATGGGGAATTTATAAAATATTGGCCCAGCATGGGTATAATCCAGTTATTTGTCTACAAGTATTTGTACACATTCAAAATGTTGTTAAAAAAGCAGAAAATACAGTATAACGTTTAATATCTCAATGTACCTACCTTTTACTTTGACTTTATTGAATTTCCAAAATTACTTAACCTAAATCCATTTGCAATACTGTCCAGTCTAGTTTAAAAATTTAAACCATTGAACCAAAAAGGAAACCCAGATTTGGATGAATAACTAATAACCAAGTGACTGCATTAGGCTTAAAATTTAATATGGTACTATCATAAGGTTTCAACAGTAACAAGGAATATCAATTAAATGCACTTTTCATTAGGATAATGAATAATCTGTACAATTCGTTACTGATCATTTTAGTTTTACAAAACGATTTTATTCAGGCCATCAGGATTAAAATTATTGGACCAGAATTTTGTTACCAAAAAACTCTTGATAAAAAGAAGATAAAAATATGTCTGACCAGTAAAAACGAGTAAAAAGGTAAAAAACAATATTATGCCCAGACTTAATATGGACTAGCAAGTCGGGACATGTATATTTTAAACTGTTCCTATAAAAGTACACCGGGTCGAGTGGTAGAGTCGGGAACTCCGGATTGGAATCTCGATGTTCGAATCCCACTCCAGCACAAATCGCTTTCTACACTGACTATTTGAAAGCAGCACCGAAATTAAAATATTGAAGTATATCTACTACTACTACTACTTTCCCTTATCCACATGAAATGGTGCATAGGGCACTTCATTGGTACTCCAAGTGCAGTGTATCATGATCATTTTATTACATGAAGATAAATAATCAGTGTTACGCTTCAGCACCAGTCCAAGGTATCACAAATGTAATATTAATATGAAAATCACATGTGAATAAATATTTCATTGTGATACGGGAATCGATCCGAATTGAGTATATCTTAAGAACGTAATTTTAAAATAATCTACAAGTTTATTGAAAAATAACTACTTATAAATTATATAAAATCCTTTTAATTTCGGTGGTCGTAGGTAGGTAACTGTCACTACTTATTGCGGATCTAAACTTTGCAAGTTGGGTTCAGAATTATTTGTATAAAAAAAAAATAAATTTATCAAAAAGTAAAATTCCCAGTGTGTGTTTAAAAAAATGTCGTTTTGCGGATTAGCGTACTTCAACTGTAGACCGCCTACCGCGGCAGTAATGCGCACGAGGGCTCTATGTTTACCGGAAATAAGCTCCCTAGGAAAGGTTTCTATGTTCAAAAAAAGGATAATTATAATTCCGTTCTTGGTGAGCACTTGCCCCGAGTACGCTATTTAATTCTTTGCCAGAACGGCAGTGCAAGTCTTCACCCCTAGCTCCGAGTGCTCGCAGGGTTATTAGCACCTCAAACTCTTAACATTCATGACATCTCTGCTACCTGGGGTGGCGCATGGCGGGACCCGACTAGGGCACTCGACAGATTCACCTTCCAATTTCATTTACACGAAATTAACTAATAACGCAACTAAATAGAGGTTTACTGTAAAAGCAACTGGGTGATAGAGACTATTACGGAGGCGGACTATTACAATGTTTAAATTATATTATTTTTTTAAGGAAATTGTTGAGATTTATCTATTAATATCAGTGCCCATTTTACGCCTTCTTTCTGCAAATCACGGCTCGAATTTTGTTCACGATTAAGATGTGATGTAAGTCTGAATGTTAATCTTAACTAAAGAGCTTTAATTTTGTTAGTAGTCCTGAATTGAATTTATTCATCACATGAACTCGCGTATTGTTTTTTTAAGAGCAAAGAAATCTACATAAATATTTTACAATCTTATGGTATTTGCATATACCTACATAATATTTTCAACAAAGCCTAAGCGGCTTGTGCTTTAAAAACAATTTAAAGGAATCAAGTACCCGTTTTTAAATAATTTATAAAAACCTGTACTTATCAAAGAAAGACTAAAGACTATCCATCATTACGGTGCAACTAACGAAAACCTGACACGTAAAAATTTACGCTCCTAAGTATTATCCAATCCATCAATAAGTCATTTAAATTAGGTTTGAACATTACAAATTTTATTATTATTATTGAATAAGACTGTACCCGAGAACTACATATAAACCCTTAACTTCCAATTTATTTATTTTTATTTTTATGCATAAAATTTAAAAAGTTGGAAAATACACAGCAAACTAACTAAATAACTAATATGAGGTTTTTTTCTTCATATATGCACCTATAGAAATACATAAGTCGACATAATATTTAATATCTTACTACTTCAAAAATTAATATAAGAATACTTAAGTTTTAGCTGCGTACTTGAAATTTAAAAGTGAAATTTTATACGAGATACCACAAAACAATATCCGATACTACAAACCACAAAGCAATATGCGATACTAGAAAACTCTAGTACCATACACTTGTAGCAGCTTTGTAAAATACTTAATAGGAAAGATATTACTATGTCGCTTGGCATCATTGTCATGCACACATTGTGTCGCTTAGTAACTTTTTCTTTCAACCGTCGATATGTAATTTTGCCCTAAATGGATATTTTGCCCTTTATACGGGACCGAATTTTGTACAGTTTCTTGTTCAGAAAACTGTACAGTCTGTCAAAAGGCAAGCTAAATATGTTTTTAAGCGCGATCGTAAGTTATTATCGTATGTTTGCCCACAAGAAAATTGTTAATATAGCTAATATTATAAATATGTTATTTGCCTTTTAAATAAAAGCATTTAATATACCAATATCTACTTAAACATTTACATCAAAAACATTAACAATCGCGCCGAGCATTCAATATTCCAGTTATTATTCCGACTTTTTACATGTATTTGTTTTACCTGATCATGCACTCTTTCTAGGCCTTCCTCGACTTCCATGGACCTTATAGGTATTACTGTCTTTATTGAATTCACAGTACTGTGAAAATATATTTATTATTTTTTTACTCTATCTATAATAATTACAGCCTGTGAGAACTATGATGGCATAATTAACGTAGCAAATATGTATATAGAAATACAGAGCTCTTGAGGCGATTTCTCGCATAAATAGCGCTTTATAAATCATCCACAAATAAATAAATAAAGAGAACCATAATACTTCACGTGTGCTTTCGTTACACCAGTCAGTGGTCCTATTCTAAATAAAATCGAGATACCTCTATCCGAAGTCTTTCCGGCATTACTAGAACCTACATATATGTTTCCGCATTTAGATTTTATCTAGAATAGTACCACAGGGAGTATACAGGAAACACAGTATAAATTATTAGTTTATTATATTAAGGCAAATTATGCCCCAGAATATAATTTATTATACTAATTTTATGTACCGAATTAGTAATTCACTCGGTAATTTGCAACTCGTGTATAACTTATAAGTTCCAATAAGTTAAGTAAGTAATCATTATTTATTCATATTGTGAATTAGAAATTAGAAATCTAAATGATTCGTACTCCCATCAAAAAAATACATTTTTGTCTGTTGTCATAATTTCATAAAATATTGCGTTTTCAACTATTGAAAACCTTATTGAAATCTCATCAAAACAGAGAAGCTCTGGGTATGAATATTTGGATTATCTAGGCGTTTACAGGGCTTATGACCTGTCATTGGCCGGGTTAAGTGGCCACTCGAAGTATTTATAATAATAATAAATTACAACATTCCCTATTCCGCCCATCATCTGATAATAATCATATGGAGGTATATAAAATTTTCGAAACCTTCTAATACATTAAAATCTCCTTCGTTACTTAACCCAGCCAATGACAGGTCATAAGCCCTGTAAACACCTAGATAATCCAAAAATTCATATCCAGAGCTTCTCTGTATCTGTTGAAATTGATAATGATTGATATTAGCCCAGCACGGGTATAATCCAGTAATTCGTCTTCAAGTACTTGTACATATTCAAAATGTTATTGAAATCCTTTTTACAATGCAATTTCTAGCAAATTTTTTCTAGTGAAACACAATGTAAAAGAGACTTCAACGATTCACTACGCATGTAACAATGGAGTTCCCTATGCACCGGTAGGTGTGGATAAGAGAATCGATGGAAATTCGTTTAATCTAGCCGGTTATCCTTGCACGTACACAGTTTACACCTAGGCAAAATCCCTGTTTTGTTAGTGATTAAAGCCTAAAGTTATTAAACATAATGCCCTGAAAATGCTATAATTTATGTAATTCAAACTAAAAATGTATTATGTAAACAACTAATTAAATTAAAATAAAATAATATGGCACCTAAGTGAAGGCTTTATCTAGCATTAACAGAATTGGAATATATTATTTTATGCTTTAAGTTTATAATTTTCTGTTGGCGCTAAAAGTTATTTTTAAAATGTTCATTAGAATATTAAATATGTAGTAGGTATGCACGATACCTGTCGTCGACTTATTTTGGTTGGGGTATAGTAGTACCTACCTATGTAGTTATATGTATTAATATGTTTGGTTTAGTAAGCCGATTCATTGTTTTTTTAAAATTTAATACTTAATATTCACAATCTTTGTTTTTACTTTTATAATTAAATGTGTTTCAACCCTGTGTTTGAGTTCGACAGGGCCAGCGTAATGTGGGCAACGCTCCGCCAAGTTCTCCTCACCCAATAGCGAGCAGTTTAATCTTGTGTATTTATCAACATCTGTGATTTACTTCTGCACGTGTTATAATCAACTTAAACTTTAAATGTGCTATGAAAACTGCATTAAATTATTTTGGTCCTATTTGCCTTATAATAAATATTTGCAAACTCGTTCAGAGAAAAATACATAATACCACATCATGGGTCATTTTAGAAAACCATTAGTGTAGTGGATTTAGAGCTGAATGGGTATAAACACCAATATTCGGCTGTAAATGTATAAAACAACAAAGGAATATATTAGAATAGGAAGGATATTAGAATAGTTACACTAATAAACTCACTTTCTTTTTTCTTACTAATTTTAAGTATACACCAACCTCTAACAAAATTAAAAATACATAAATGCTTCCTGGATTGTCTTTACTAAACTTTATTTGTACAGTTTTCTGACGAAAAATTTTTTTTCCATTGCAAACTGTTACACTCGTTTCATAAATTAAATGAACTAATTAGATCGATTGTTTTGTACAATATTGCTGAATTATCTACGAATTTTATCACAATATTGTAGAAATTTAAATATCAATTGAGATCTTCTAACGTAAATACTTACTTGATTGATCAAAAAATCTACTTTTTATGGTTTAAAAAAATCAACCGTTAAATAAATAAAAATTACCTTTTTATTTTATGTTTAATGGAATACCATTAGGTATATCCCGTTTAATTTATTTACATATTAGGAAAAGAAAATAAAAATTAATTCCATAATACACGGATCAATGCTTTATTTTAGATAGCAATTGTATAAATATATCAATTAGATACAAAGTTTGATAAATAATAAGTTATATTGCTTTATATTTATGTTGTACCTTTATTATAGGTGTAATTTTAAATTAAATTAAATTGAAAAAAATTACATTCTTCATGTTGTTCAAACTCTTAATTCTGAAAAAGTATATAAAATTTACTCCACAAAAAAAATAAGAGTTGTTACTTTATTTTCCTATTAAAGCACAGGGAGATTCAGGGACTTACAGAAAACCTTTTTACGAAATAACAATAATTTGTATGAAGCTCTCAAAAACAAAAATATTTTTGAAAGCTTGCCACACTTGAAAAATTAATTTATTGCTTTTCTTAAATTCTTTGGAAGTATAAATATAAGAAAAATTGGTACCTACAGAGCGTTGAGACTTTCTTAGAATTTCTTGTATTATATTTACAACTTTGTTTTGTATTTTCCAAACACTGCGTAGTATATTTTCGGTTCATAAGTAAGAGTGCTCTGGACGAATTAGAAATAACTATAACTAATGCTTCGTGTACTTATGTATTATTCTATTACTTAACTTTTTGTGTTACTAGTATTTACTGCTTTATAAATACGTGTGAATTTATATACTTATTAAGAGTTTAGGGAGGAAGGTTAACGTAAGAGTGTTGGCTGGCGCGCGGCGCGGCGCGGCGACGTGATCTTGTGTAGGTAGCGTATCTTCGTGCTACTCCTAGGACTAAGAAAAACTTTTAAAAAAATGTGGAATAACTCATTCAAGTTATATTTGATTCGAAAGAGAATATATTTATTGGGCCCAAGCTTTTGGCAATACAAACTTTTTTAATTCAAAGGGTAAAAAAAAAATTGCGCTATGGTTTGAAGTGGACACAGAGATTGCTTAAAAAATATATTGTTTTTTTTTTAACTACAACTTTTTCATAAATTGGAATTTTTTAAAATTAATATTTAAACTACCTAAATCACTTAAAAATACAGTAATTTTTATGCATAGATACCTAATTAATTTTCTGGTTATAAATATCTAATTAGGTATATCAAGACAATCCGTATCGAATCAATATATTTAATATGGTACAATATCGATGTATGTACACTTGTACAGTATGTTGTATAGTTTACATTGGAATAATGCATCGTGTATTGTTATAGTAATAAGTAATAGTTCATTATGTCTGCTATGCGCAAATAATTCGCGAATCTGCAGAGGTCTTTGTTCTAGCCGCCAACCATCGAATATTTATTAGATAATGATTATATTCTTGTCTCTTTGAATTTCAAATTGCATTCAAACGGTCTTCATAAGATTCTTCAGTCATCTCTAAAGTTTGATTACATAATGCATTTGTTTCATACACAATTAGTTTAGTGGATGTTTTAGTGAACTAATATTTGCTATTTTAATTCAAAATAACGAGATTGAACGCTGAACGATTATTAGAAATAGTATGAGCAGAATCAAAGGAATTATAAGATTATAATCCGCACAGGTACAGAGCGGTTAAGTTGCCATAAATTGCTAAAATTATTTTTTAAGCTCTTTAAATTCTTTTGGCGTAGGTACATAGATGATAATAAAAATGTTTTTCAATCAATTGCGTTTTTACTGCAATAGATTAGTATTTTCTTTTACGCAACATCAGCTTCAAGATTTTAAAGGATTTCATTTTTGTATGAAAAAAACACAAGATTTTTTAAACGAAGAGTCTAGTATTCTAGAATTATTATTATTATATATTTTTGAAATAACTAACGAACACTGCGCTTTTGAAAATCCATTTTTCGCTCGATAATTTTTCAGATTGAATTATTGAAATAATTCACATACAATTTTCTGTCAATTCATCATTTGAGTTATACGTTACACAATAAATCCCTTTTAACCGCTTCTGAAGAGCTTTTTAGTTTGTTAAATATTTCGGAGGGTAATGTTATCGCAAAACCTATGTTTAACCGTGCTGGTAATACAATATTACGATTCAGAATTTTTTAACAACCCTTTAACACTAATAATAGACGGTGTTTCGCGTGCGTTTGACAAATGTTGATCGGTATCGCAGACACCCGCGACCCACTGTTGATGACGTAACATTTTAACGCTTATGATTTTTAAAAAAGGTAACCGCACATCCAAAATCAGAGCTTTAATTCCACAAAAATTCATTTTACGATTTTTTCCCAAATCGGATAGAAAATAAATCTTCATTCATTTATACGAATTATCGTTTTTGTTTTTTTATAATGGCGACGTCGCTGATATTTTTATGATGATAAGTCCTCTCAAGGTGTTATATTTATATTATTGCTAAGCCATTATTATAAATTAAAAGAGATCAGACATCAAATAAAGATATTAATCGTTCCCAAAAACATGTAGATAATTTGATTTACAATATACTAGTTTTAATGGATGTTTGGATTTTTGTAAACTGGTTGAAATCACAAAATAATATACGTGTTGTATTGTAGGTATTAAGGTATATAAATTGAATACATAATTTAAATATGAAATGGCATGTAAAATACAGTTTAGTTTTTTTACAGACAACAAAAATATTCACTAGTGATGGAATTAAAAACATAGAATTATTGTAAACTGATCTAAATCGAATGTAAAGTATGTTTTATTACAAAAGTAATTTGAATTTACTTCTGTATGTCGTGCGGACTTCACATTATCGCTTATCGCATAAAAATGACATGAATCATGAATACACAAAGTATACGAAATGCTGCCTTAAACCCATTTAATAATTAATAATATTGTTTTGGTCTTAACAATAACACATCGCTGCGATATCTGTTCCCGAACTTGTATTTTAATGTTACTGGATCACGGTTACTATTGGACGTACTAACTTGAGGTTTTCTCCCTTTTTTGTTGCAGGCTAAGTTACTGGAAAACTCACACGTCTGGCTCGGGGGCGCTTCTACTTCTTCGATTGCCGGTGAGTTAACTGAATGAAGAGAATTACGATTCGGTAAAATATAAACAAATTTTTTCTTCTCATTTCTGTACAATTATTGAATCTTTCAACGTACTTATAAAGGTCAGCGCCGAATGCGTGTAACAGTGAAAGCGACTTATTATAATTTATTAAATTTCTTATCAGAATTTGCGATGGTAAGCGTTCTTGTGCGATAACATATTTGTAACATGTTTTTGCTTGTCTTTTGAGTAAATTGGGAATTCAATTCAATAAAGTCACTACCCTTTTTCGTACAATAACGTACAAACGCTCGTTTCTATTCTTGGAACTCCTTTTCTACCACATTTTCGTTATCTTTCCTTGCAACACGCTACCTCACACAAGCGTACTGTTATCATGTATCTAATATTATTCAAGAACTGACGTTCTATTTACTTTCCATGTACGGCTAAATTAATGGAAATTGTCTAAAATTGTGTGATAAATTGTAGCGTAAATAAAGCTACAAGAAACTTAACGTATTTAAAGTTTTAAAACGACTGAGTTCATACACAATGCTAAATAAATATTTTTTAATTACTTAATAAATTATCATACAGGTGGAGAAGAATATAACCTTGATGTTTTATTGCGATTTAAATATTTAGAAATTACTGTTTATTACATTATTTTGTTTGAATATGAAATAATTGTTTGTTTTTCTTCTTTATGGATCTTTGCTGTAATGACTATTCAGGTAAGATTTGATACGTACCTATAGAGAAGAGGTAAGGTGTAGTGAAATTGTGACAAATGACGCGAATCATATTCAAATATAAAACAAATACACATAATTATTTTGTAACGCGGATGAAAATGGCGACACATGAATACATTCTGTCCACTACGTTCAAAGTGGAAATTAAAAGTAAATAAATGTTTTCGATTCATTCCAGCAGACAGTTACCAGTATCAGTTACAATCTATGTGGCAAAAGTGTTGGAACACAAATCAGTCGCTGGTGCACAACCTGCGGTTCAGGGAGCGCGGGCCGCTGAAGTCCTGGAGGCCGGAGACCATGGCTGAAGCCATCTTCTCCGTGCTGAAGGAGGGGCTGTCTCTCTCCCAAGCCGCGCGGAAGTACGACATCCCCGATCAATTATGGCCAAATATATGCGTACCAATATAAAAAATAGGTACCTGCTTAGCTACCTAAGTATTCTACTAAAAATACATCAAATGCCTATAAATCTCTTTCCCTATAGTCATAACATTTTTACAATTCATTTATACATGGCTTTTAATACCTAAAATCGGAACATAAAAAAATATATATCTACTAAAGTTTACTAAGAATATCGATTCTTGTTTAGTAAAAATCAAATAAAAACAAAGGCTATTCACGATTAAATTTAAATCATTCACCTACATTAAAAATAAAATAGCAAAAATGTATATACCTAGTAACAGGACTTTTGTAAATGTCCGAATTTAAATAACATTACATATTGTAGGTCGTAGAGTTGATACTCATATTGTCACTACTTAATTTTAAAAAATGTAAAATTATGTACCTACTGCGCATGTTTTTGTAATTAAAAAAGGAAGTATAAACTAGAAACTGAGAATTTAGTAAAAAACAGTTTGTGGGTATGTTTTCAAATATATTTATATAAAAAAATTAACTAATTTTACCTCATAACTTACACTAACAGTACCTTTTTTATGTACATATTGAAAATTAATTTTAAAACGCTTAAGAAAAAATAGAATGTTCAACCTTAATAAATTACCATCCTTCGTAGATAAAAAAGTGTAGTTTTATATTGATTACTTCCATTCGTAGTGTAAATTTTTAGTGGGAATAGTTTTTAGTATTCAAAGTTATCATCATCTAGAGTTTTGGCAAAAACCATTTTGCGTATTCTTTGTAATTAATAATGATTTTCTTCTTAGAGAGTAGAATTGTAGTTTTAAAAATATTGGTTTAGTACCAAAATTTGTAAGGCAATTAGATTAGTTTTAACTGGCGTTTATAGGTTTTATTTAATTATTTATATAAACTTAACAAATACCAATAAATATGTACAATCTCAAGAAATAATGTACAAAGATTATGTAGCAATATCTTCCAACCAACCCATTATACTTCTATTTTCGGGGGGTCGTTAGTTAGCTAGCTAATCAGTTTTTTTGTTTTTTTTTAATTTGTTTCTCTTTCAATATGTTTCCAAAAAAATATCAAAGTAAAACAATCACGATACATGTCTAGCCATTTTCATTTGCTCGTATGCAGCCCATTATTTATACAATAGGTTCGCAAAATACATATATGTTAATTCAAATATTATGTCTTCCTAGCTATTTCTAAACGCTTATATACTCCCATTGGAGATAAAATAGGCTCGTCGCAAAACAAACCCATGCATACATGGTAAAACAAAAATCGTAGTACAACCCGAAAACTGGTGAATCTACATCACTTTTGGAGCCAAATGTACCTATATGACTTATGAATATAAATTGAAAAAAAAAAATTTTCTTCTCATAAGTACCGCAGATTAAGTAAAATTGCGCGAATTCTTATAAAAATCCGGGTTTTTATTTGGCTTTCCTTACGAATAGTATTAATTTGACTAAATAAATCATATTAAAAAACAATTTGTAAAAATTTATCGAAAAAAAATCAACTTCTTAATCAATTTTTTCGAAAACTATGGGTGAAATAAAAATTAAAAAATCGACTCCAAATATGAAGTAGATTCACTGGTTTCCCGCTTGTAGGTACATCGAGTTTTGTTACACCATGTATAGGAATATTATAATCTACATATACACATAATACATGTAGATATGTATTCCATGAAATAATAATATATAATATACCTACCTTTGACAGCTGGCAAGGGTACTAAAGGTAAATAAAATGATCATCATAAATGTGGTCTGGCATTTCCCTATATTATAAATGTATACCCAAGATTTCCCCGCACGAAATAAAAACAGAATACAATTATTATTAATAACGATAATTTTGGTTGCTAATTTTTTTTCAGAGCTCTGTTTTTGTATTTTGATGTGTCGTGCATGAAACCTCCAATAAAATAATGTATTGATGATGTTGTGAATTATTGTATGCATTATATCCAAGGAAATTCGATAAATTTTCCATGGCCTAATGAAAGATCGGTTTTTACAGAGCTCTTTAATACCTACCACGTTTTTCTAAAAAAGTAATACAATTAAGTAGGGAAGATCCGTAATGAATGGGACGGATATTGAATGGGACAAAGTTAGATTTCTTATAAACGCAACGATCCGATCCCAGGAAGTTGAAATTCTTATCGCGAAAAGCGCTAAAAGTAAGCATTCGATGAACCAACTGATTAATCATATTGTACTTAACGCTTTTTGAATAATTTCAGAAAACGGAAAATGGTTTACTTTTTTTTATATTCTTTCGATTGTGCATAAATTTTCATGTTAAAATCGACAGGTGTCTTTAGTATTTCAATGCATGCACAATTCTTGCCCAAGCATTGGTTATTTTAGCTGTCCTATTCAATGAGCATTTCTTATTGAATGGGAAAAATTAAAAAACCTTTTTTTTTTTTTTTATTGTGAAAAAATATACAAAATTAGATATTTTATTTTACTATGTAATAAGCGCAAGTGACAACAGTTATCAAACATTTTTTTTAAATAAATTTATGTTGGATACATTTAAAAATCATTTTACTAAAACTGTCCCATTCATAAGGATCTCCCTACCTTTTGTCATAAAAATGACAGTAAGGATATTTTTTTTTAGAAAAGAAAACATTTTTCAATTCTTGAGATCTTTGGACCAATACAGTTTGTACTGTGCTAGAGCGCTCATAAATTGAAAATATCCATACGAAATCTGCTTTAAAAAAAACACAAAAAAACAAAGTACGTTTTCTTTAATTTTACAGATTAGCTCAAACAAAACAAAAAAGGTTAGGTCATATTCTTACGTTATTATAAATGCATGAGGTTTTAGGTTTGATCCTGGATCGGTAAGATTTTATAAGTGTTTTCAATGTTTCGTAGATCAAATCCCCAACTATACAACATATTATACTACAACGCAGTATGTGTAATGTGTATGTATGTGTAAATGCATTTTACTGTATTTTTCAGAGACATCGTATAAACCATTTGAATTAATACTCGTCAATTTGATAGTCGGAGAAAAATTATAATACGCACTATTTGTGATGATTAATTCTTAGTCCTGTTAAAAGGGGATCGCGGTTTTAACGAATAAATTGCTAAAAAATTCAGATTAATTATTCTTAGCTGAACAAATTATCATGGCAAACAATTTATCTTCATCATCATTATACCATATCCGCTCCCTGTGTGGAGCATATGGATTCCACAAACTGCCTCCAAGCAAAGCGATCGGCCGCTAGTTCCCGCGCATCCTCCCAGGTCAGGTCCACGTCCCGCAGCTCTGACGCAAACTGCCGACGGATTTTCAACAGCGGACGTCCAGGACGCCAAGAACCTGATGCCTTGTAAAATAGGCAAGCATGGTTAAGGCTCTCGGGAGGCATACGTAGTATTTATGGCGTAGTCAGCCGAAACGTCTACGCCGGATGACAGTAGATACCAAGGGTTGCTGCGTCCGTTGTCTCACTTCTGTGTTCCTTACAAAGTCAAACCACCGCACATCTAAGACACCTATTCTCAAAACTCAGAAGTCTGCTGTTTTGGGCCGGTTAGGTGCCATGATTCGCAGCCACAGAGGAGAACAGGTGTAAAGCAGGCGTTATAAAGGCGGCATTTGGTTTTTACCGAGTAAATATCCGATCTCCAGACAGCTTTCATACCGTTGATTGCGGGGCCCGCGACTCCAACCGCACTCCGAGTTCCTTCTGAACTCTGCTGTTTTCTGTCATGTACGCTCCCAGGTATTTAAAGCTCTCGACCCTTTCGAAGACTTGTCCCGACAAAGCCAGGGGGATCTGGGCATCATGGGTCTTGCTGGTATCGATTTTTAATCCCATGCACGTTGAGTGCCAATTTAGCCTATCAACAATAACTGGAAGACCCCCGACTGAGTCGTCAAAGGACGGCGTCATCAGCGTACTCCAGGTCGCAGAACTTTTCGGAGGGGGAGATGGATATTCCTCGGTCTGGCGAAATCCAAGATGAAATCCATAAGATTATAAACAGAAATGGGGCAAGGACGCAACCCTGTCGCACTCTGGTGGTGACCTCAAACCAATCTGAGATAACATCGTCAATTTTTTTTCGGCATTCGCTATTAAAGTGATGTTTCAAAGTCACCCCATATGCTTCCAGTATTTTCCAGAGTATTGGAAATTTATCTTACACCTATGAATATTTCATCACTATCCCTCGGCGGAACTAAGGGATGCGGGATTGACGTGGGAGGAGGCGAGAGTATGTATTGGCTGAAGGCGGTTTTCTGGAAGCATCTAGTAATGTTCACATGCTACACATAAGGAGCAAATGTGGCGAAAGAAGAAAAAAAAATCTCATATTTAACATTCATATCGGTTTTGGAAAGAAAAGAAACATTTATTCTAGACCTATTCAAATATTTCTCAAGCAGTTCTCACTGGGAAATTTGTTCTCTTACCTATCCCCTTTTAACAGAATAACGAATAAATTCATAGGAATTATGCATATAATTTTTCTCCGCATTCTCTAGTTTTTTATTCATGTTATGAAAATCATATACTGATGTCCCTAAAAAGCTCGTTGTAATATCTATTATTTGTTTGATCGTTACCTCTTTCTTTAAGTAACACCCAAAACTTTGTTTTATTTTGGGAAAGAACAATTTTATATTTCTTTTCTATAAATTATGTTAAGACTGGATAAAAGAAACATGTGTGTGTTCAGTGATTTTATGAATTTAATTAAAATACGCAAATTCGTTTCAACTGTACGCACTATGTCATTTATCCATTAAAAAAACTTCTTTAGCATTATCAGTCATCGAAAAAGTGGCAAAAGTTTTGGATCAGTAGTGAAAACACAAACATTTCTCAAAAAGGTTAAGAAAGAGCGGTGCAGGGTTCTTGAAAACAAACTAATAAAAAATTCTTAACGGTATTATATTGATTCAATAAATTTATAAATGGTTAGGTATGGAACTGAAAAGATGTTTGAAAGATTGACCACGCATGTTTCTTCACTTCGAAAAAGAATTTCAGAGAAGTGGCATTCCATACTTGAAAAATACGACCATGCCTAGTGTTGCCTAGTGACAGCTAGTGACCCACTACGTCACTCATACGTCATCAATAGGCACTGGGTCATCACTAGACATCTACGTCACACGTTTCAAAGTGTGAGTGTATTGGCCTAATTACTGGAGTCTTTAAACGGTGGAATTTAATAATAAGTGGTGTTGTGAAATTTTTAGAATTTTTTTATGGAAACGCCCCTTCTAGAGAATTCTTTTTCGAAGTTTCTTCATTATTTATTTTAATGTTTCCCTGTTAGTTTTTTTTTCCCGCTGAAAATGTTTTGAGACGAAAAATAATATCGTTAGATAGAAATACGGAGATATCAATATAAATTATAAATATAAGCAAGAAAATAAAATGTTTTTTGGCTTTGCCTTTTGACATTTCACAGTTTCACAAAGCATGCATTACTAGAAAATTTATGTCGGTAAAACCGTTTTCTACGTCAAAGATTTTTAAATTTGGAGCCACCGAGTCAACCGATAAAGCAAGCAAATTTTCCAAATGAGGCAAGATTTGTGCGCCTGCGCATGACCAATCTAAACTAGGTATTAGAATAAGATATCTCAAGATCAGCATCCAAACCTGATCCGAACTCTCGATCTAGGAGACTTGGCCATTCTCGGCTAGAATTTCAAATATTTTTTTATGAAGATCTATATAAAAATGGATACAAAAAAAATGTGTAGGTAGATAGAATCCAATTACCTATATAGTTGGTTGTTTCGTCTCCATGACTTAATTGTTGGGATGTGTCCTTGCAGAATTGCGACCCAAGGGGCGTGGACGTCCGCAGCGGATCTTGCTCGGAGTATGGCCAGTGGAACATATAAGAGCAGTCATCAGGACTGTGGTCTTCCGTGACACCCACAGCGCACATCATATAAAAGAAGAACCTCTTCCGGCTTATCCGCCAATCACAGTAAGTCCACAGCTTACCTATTCATTATACCTAATACGTACTTTATTAGGTATGTCTTCCCATGTCCATGAGGAGCATAGGTACGGATTTTTAGGATTGCCTCCAAGCTAAACGATCGATCGCTAACTCGACGAAGTGTTCACAGCGGACATACAGGACAAAAAGTAACTGATGAAAAAATTTATAAATTCAAATACAACGATACCCGTACTTAGGGTAACTTTTCGAAGATCTTCGCGAGTGTGTAAAGCTGAGGGGAGATTATCTACGAACCTGCTATCCACCCACGACTCTCAGCTACGCATAGAGAAAATATACAAGTGTTTCAATGAAAATCAAGTAACGTAAAGCTGAGTTGCAGTTGTTTTGTTCTGCTGGAGTTTGCTAACATAAAGTGTTGAATTGCAGGTCGCCATGGCTATGCAGAGCTATGGAAACGGGAGTGACCCAGGGGGCATGTCCCCGGGGGGCGCGGGGGCGGGTGCGCTGTGCCGGCGCGGGCCGCCGTCCTCGCCCGGCGCCGCCGGCCCGACGGCCTCCCCCGGCACGCTGGGCTCGCCGCTGTGCTCGCCGCCGCCGCCCGGCCACGCGCTGGAGCCGCTGGCGCTGGCGCTGCCGCCGCCCAACGGGGACCGCTACCGCCCCTTCGTCACCCCGCCCCGCCCCGACTCCTACTTCCGCGAGGAGCTGGACCAGCTGGTCTGCAGCCCGCGCCTCATGCCGGACCCCGAGGTCAAGATAGAGCCGCTGGCGGAGCAGAGGATGTAAGGCGCTCGAGGGATCGTGGCTGATACTGGGATATGAACAGAACTGCCAGATTGCTAGACATCGGAAACGCGAGAATATTCGGAATAAAGCAGATTAGGGTCGTGTAATAATCAATATGTTTGATTTTACCTATATGAAATCATTACATCGTGAGAATCTGGCAGTGCTGGATATGAAACTAAAACCAATAACTGCTTCATTTTGCGAATCAAACCAGTCAAGATATCTATCATTTACGACTAACCGTAAATTGTAACGTTTTACTATTTAATTATTGATATTGATGTTAATTGTTTAAATTCATAATGTTGCGCCTATGTAGCGGTGTTCTTTACATTACCTTTGAATAAGTGTGTCTATGATAACCCGTCGATGTATTAAATGGTTAGGAAGCTCATTTTGCGTATTACGAAGCAACGTAATGTAAATCTGTTCACATTATATTAACAAGTAACTGGAATATTAAGAATAGTTGAACCTGTGCACTACCGAGTTCTTACACTCGGTCCGGTCGTGCGGTTTTCGCACTTATTGTGTAGGCAGTATATTCGGTCAATCTCACTCTTCTTGAACAGTTGAACAAATCAAATTGTTGTAGAAAATAGTAACTATGAAGTAAGTTATAATAGAAATTATCACCCATGTAAATCAAAATTATAACTTTCGGCCAGTTTAAAAAAAAAGACTGTTGGGTATACCTTAGTTTCCATAGTAAACCTACTCTAATGAATATTATATAATAAATAAATTATAATTATGTAGGAACCATGATTGCAAAATGAAACATGATACATTTTCATTCGTTACTATTATTTATTGTATTTAAACCTAGTTTCAATTATTGACTTTTTTTGTTTTAAGTAACGTTCTACATCCTTTTTGTTAGTCATCCTCTTTTATTACTACTTGATGCATTTTGTTAATTTCCATTAATTAATTACCTCCTTCGTTTTGTTTTAGTGCTGTAATGATTATGAAGTTAAAATTTGTTGATGAATGATTTGTTTATTTTTATATTATTTGACTAATAACTTATCCACCTATAATGACTATACGTGTTTTTATGAATTTTTATATTAGTGTTAAATATATAATATCTATAGGTACCTACTACTAGTAAAAGTCACTCTGCATTTGAACATACTCTAAACTAAATGATTTTTTATTGTTGTGAGTAAGGTATTACCTTCATTATTTTCTTTAATTAGTATCTACATACTATAAAAAATTCTGATGTATGTAGAACTGCTTAAACTTTACACCGGTATATTTTGTTGACTATTTCCGTACTTTAGAAAATGCTTTTCATCATAAAAGTTTTTTTAAATTCCATTTTAAAAAGTCCATAATGACTTATATTAAGTAAGATATGATGTGTGTTATAATTGTTCAAGTGTTGTGTGTCTAAGTGGTATGTTATGTGTGCCACGATGAGTATGTCATTTTTAAAATGTATGTCTTTAATAATTATTATCGTTGAAATATTTATGTGTACATTATATAGATAATCCACAGTATAATATAAATGCTATTTGTATTAGCTGCGTATTAAAACCATTTTACTTCTTGTAAAACAGTAGCACTTACAAATTAATACATCAGCATTATCAGTGCCATTAGATTTCAAAGTCTGCCGAGTCCAATTTGTAAACACAAGTCTTGAAACCACACAGCTTTCCACGACTTGTAAAACATAACACTATATTTTATGCTGTATAGATTCAAACACAAATCCATCATTTAACAGATTGAACGAAATAATCTGTTGTCGAGGAGATAAAACTTGTTTATCACACCGAAATTTGCTTTTTGAACATGGCTAATTTTGAATTCTGGTGTCACTTTTATATGATTTGCAATGTTAGTTTTATATAGAATGTCTCATACACACACTATTGATACTGATTAATATTATCGATTTTGTTTGTCTTTTGAAGCCAAGAATACAGATCTTATAGACATAAAGTCTAATAAACATCAGCTTTAACTAAATGATTGATTAAATTTGCTACAAATTGAAACAGTAAAAATGAAAGATTTGTTACATTATCCACATAAGTTGATACGAAATGAGTTCTATTACACTATCGCATCTGTATTCGTGGCTAAGTCAAGCATAAAAGTCATGAAATATCTGTGCAAATATAGTTTATCCTAATTTAGCTAAGGCAATTATTATTTTTAAACTAGCTTAGATAATTTTTTAGGTTGATATAATTTGCGATTTATCGAGTAAATGATTTATTGAATTGATTAAGAGAATAATCTGAAAGTATTTATTAATTTCTCAGTAGTTATTAGAAATTTGCCAAATGTATTATAAATGTGAAATAAATGATAGAATATCTCTGTATTATGTAGGTACAATGGCACAATGGCCTTCATTTGACAGGAGTGTATCTCTTGCACAGTGGGCCCCCGTACTATCTAGTGTTGGGTTACTTCCAGACCTTGTGTGTGGACTCCACAGTCCCCACACTTCTCCACACCGGTGAACCGGCCAACTAGTGCGAGGATACTGACTGCTGTGAGTGAAGGCTCTGGGCGGTGTTTAGAGCGCGCGTATAACATCCTTATCTGGCACAAGACTTTCTTAGAGGCTTAGGTGACAGTAGTTTATTACGAAACACGTCTTTTTAAAATGAACTTATTTTTGTGATTCATTTAGTATAGTAAGGCTATGGTATAATGTACAAAATTAAAATAAACAATTAACCATTATTTAATACTAAATTAACTAAATTGCCTTCCTGCCATGAAGGGTATGCCAAATTTATGGATTGGAAAAAACGTGTTGACAGTTTAAGGTGATATGTATTTTGTTTGTGAAGGGGGTGTGAGAAAATGAAGTGGCCTTGACGTAGCAGTCTGTTATGTTCTCTTTCTTCAAATTAATCTTATGCAATCAATCTTCTATGATTTTATCCTAACACATTCCTAAATATTATTTATAAGGCTTTTTTTCAAAAAACTTTTTAAGACTTTTCACATGCCTCAAAATCTATTTTACTTGCATACTTCATTTATTTAGTTACCGATAGTAAGATGAAAAAGCATTCCTCTGTTTTTTTTTTCCATAAAAAGAAAATGAAATAAATGACTTGATTTTACTATTCTAGTTCATTCTAATGGTTAAAATTGTAATTGTTTTTTGCCTAAACACTGTACATTTTGGTAGTGATTTGTTTTTGAAAGAAATTGAACAAATTTAAAAAAACATATCATCTTAGAAGTACTTGTGAGGAATATCTAATTTGCATTCAAAAATGAAAAAAAAATAGCTCTAAAATCAGTATAAAAATATTTGAAACAATGTGTTTGAATTCACTTAGGACAACAAAATTAACATTAATTTACTGATCATTATTTTATATCTACGGCTTTAAGAAAGGAAAGTCAACTATTTTGTTGGCAAATCGAAATGGTATCCAGTCCATAAAAAATAAATTAATATTTTTAAATTATCACAACACTAATAATATCATGTGGAGTTGCACACATTTGATGGATGGTAGAAATTTGAGAACACTTCCAAATTATTATATTTGTTAAATTCTTGAAATTGAATTTTGGCTTATTATGACTATTAAAAAATTGTTTGAATTGAAAATGAAGAGATGCGAAGTTGTATGTTTAAGTCTAGACTTAATGTGTTCAAAATTTTAAAAAACACTAGTAAGTGCCTTCCATGATTTGACCACTATGTTTATGAATAAAATTGAACATCAGGTAGCCATATCACAGCTTTGGTAAATAACGACAGCCCCGGAGCTGATCCAGTCCACTTGGGACTTGATGACATTAAGCTAGACAATGCCACGAGATGTCCTTCACATTGTCATCAAAATTTGTAAATTGAATTTAGACTAAATAAAAAATAAATCTATTATATGTATTGTTAAGAAATCTATTTGGAAAAAAATGGTAATACCCTGAAAGGCTAAAATTTTTATTAGTACACAAAGTACTGAAATTTATATTTTTCATATTCCGTTATTTCTGAGAGGAAATTATATACCAAAAATTATGTATATTATTTTAAAACAAAATTAAATGCTGCTTTGACCAAAAATAAAGAATTACTTTTCTTTTACAATTGAAAAATCCGGTTTGATGAAAAATAGCCCGTTTACATTTCATTGGAAATTTGGAGATATTTATTTTTGGAGGAGTAGCAAAATGTTTCGCGATTAAAAGGAATCATGCGGTGAAATGAGTATAGATAATGATGAAGTATTGTGCCCTTGTAAAATTGTAATAGAAGAACAAGATGTGCTATCACCATCCTTATCTCATATTCGTCTGGGCACATTCCTGTTTAGATGTCAATATTCTATATGTGAATCCAAACCCTTAGAATTATTATCATTAACATAATTGCCATGTATGTCCTTTACTAAAATATATAGGAATTGAAAGTTTCCTAGAAGCAGGTGTCGTCGACGAGTGAAACTCGGCTTCTCAAGCTGATGGACTCTTTAAGTATACTATTTAATCACTGTATTAAAATTTTCCGCAAAAATAGATGTGCTTCTGTGTAAAGTTCGGTAATTTTTATTTTCCATCGGTTACACATACAGTAAAATATCCAAGTAACATCAGTCTCAGAAGTATTGGGGATGTAAGATTAACAATTGGGTTCCAAAAAGTGAACTGTTTCTCCAAAACTTGGCAATGAGGAATATAACAATTTCTACATTAATTTGTGCCACTCTTGTAATGAGCAAAATGTAGAAGAAATCTTGTGAATGTGAAAATAATCAAAATTTGTCATAAAAGACCTTAACTGTAGGTATTGCTTTTAATTGTTTATAGATATAAATAGCATTTTAAAGGTCTCGACTCAAGGGAACATAATGTATTTCCACTGTATTATCTATAAAGGTCAATAAAATAAAATTAATCTTATAAAGAACTAAATTTAAGAAGTTGTAGATGACATCTTTGAAAATTCTCTTGTGGTTTTGCTGTTACAAATACAAAAGGAAAAACCCGAATTCTCTTTCGGTTTCCAAGTATTACTAGATTGCCTTTACGGCAACATTCTGATAGATGACAAAACGTTAAAGTTTCATTCTGGTATGTAACTCCTTTGAATAAATAACCGAATAGCATTTTACTTTATTGTTTATTATCGATGATGAAATGTTAATGATTGAATGACCTAATCGTATAGTTGATAATATATTTGTCTCATTTAATCATGATATAAGTTCGCTATTCAATGTCAAAGTGTACTGTTGTATTGATTGAATAAATGATGTAATAGAGATTCAAATTAGTGTACATATTTAAACCCTCCTGCCAACATCTCCCTTGATGAATTCAACCAAGATTCGTCACCATGTAAGAAAAAGGGTAATGTATAAGTAAATAATATTTTTCAGTAAATTTTTTGAGAAGCTAGATTCACGCAATGGAGTCTGATTCCCCAGTAAAATTAATACAATTAGAGATTTTCCGCTAGCCTGGGTATTCTGTGACTTATTCCTCCTGTACGATTGAGCCTCCTGACCTGTTGAGGTTGTAAAAATAAACAAATAAGTCGTAAAACCCAAAATTAAGTACTAAAGCGGAATCACATTGTCTTTATAAAAATAGTGACATAAAACTTACAAAAGCATGCGCTGTATTGGTGAACTACTATCATAATGCAGAAAGAAAAATCATGTGTTATTCTTGAACTTCACTCTCGCGAAGTTGATTGTAGTTGACCGAAATAAGAAAGGAGTATTATATTATATATTACTTTGGTCAACTTTCTGTCCTACTTCAATGAGGAACTTTGCAATAGTAAAGAGCAGTGTTGCAAAAGTCGGTCTTCACAGATCGGTAGAGTTGCCTGCTAAAAATCGGTAGATTCAAAAATTTTAAAAATCAGTAGAAATCGGTAGCTTTTTCTGAGAAGTTTTTTGCAGTGAGTGGCGCATATACATATTACAATATATATATAATATTAGTATAAAAGAAGTTCTTGCGTATTGGCGTTTAGTAAGAATTATTAATTTAAATTCAGGAGTATTCTCAAAGATATTTCGAGTGCAGTAATATATTTATCTTCACACAGCATACTAGAGTGAGAATAAGGAAAAATCACTGTAAATTATTACTTCATGCCATATTTATCATCACATCGGCATCGGCTACGTTTGAGAAAAAAATATGCTAGGGTAAATAACTACTATTCATAGAGTACTAAAAAACACACATTGGAGTTCGATTACCTTTATTAAATTTAAAATAATAATTTTTTATTTTGTGTTAATTTTAATTTTAACACCAACGCTGAGAGTAGTAAAAATCGGTAGATTGGGACCTAAAATCGGTATATCGGTAGACGATACCTAAAATCCGTAAATCTACCGATAAATCGGTAACTTTTACATCACTGAAAGAGCTTGCAACAACTCACATTGCTTGTGGCGCCATCTATATCATGGCTTCTCATACAAATTTTGTAGAGTATTACACTAAAGCATAGCGAAAATGGTAGGTATTTTAAACCTGTTAACCGGGCGGGACGCATAAATACGTCAAACATAAACAATATCAGTACGGGTAGGACGTATGAACACGTCCTTCAAATATATGTTGCGCCCTGGAACGGGCGGAATGTATATTTTACGAACAACAAAGGTATTAGTCATCCATACATGTCTCGACATAAATAAACGAAAAAAAAGAATTCGCGCCGTTAACTGTTTCGTAATTAGATAGAGGAGCGCACGGTTAACAGGTTAAATTTAAAATAAGGAGTAGAGTTGTATAAAAACTAGCTTCAAAGCTTAATTTTATGGTAAAACCTTGAGCAGCGATATTCTTTGAATTTTTCAAACACTGACATCTATGTAAGTTCTTTGTAACTAGTTTTTTATTTTTATGTATAGCAGAGAATTAAACCACTTTTCAGCCTTCATCGGTACTTTATCGACAAAAGCAGAAAAACAGTAAAAAAACATTATTATGGGAAATCAAGAGAGTGTCAATCACTCCAATAATTTTGCCAGCAATGATGTTTTTTCCTATCTTTTCTGGAAATTTGTGGACCGATGCAAAGTTGTAAAGTCTTCTTAGTATACTTACAAAATAAAATTTGAGTACCTATTCAGTATAATAATATCAAACGTTTAGAATAAATTATAATAACAACCTAATTTTTTCAATCTTGAAATAAGATATCATAAACATAATTTAAACACTATCCATCCAGTACTTCAAATAATGTAATGTTTAGTGATTTGTAGATATATTGGTTTTTAAACCAATAAGAAGATATTATCAAAGAAAGAATATGAGGGTGCCAAAATTTTCTTGCTTCTATTTAGAATTTCTAAAATCAATCTGTCCTCAATTAGGTCACTATAATATTCTAAAGGTGCGATAATATATATTGATTTGACATGCAGTAAATCAGGTAGGATACAATATGCTATTAAAAATACATTTTTAAAAAGTAGTATTACGTAAATATATTTTTTCGCAAAAAACATACATACTTATATGTATAGATTATATGTTTTTTTTAATGTTTCAAACAATTATTAATAAATACATAATCTTTGGAATGCCATTAAACATTTCAACAGGTAGTAGGTATATATTTAAAATAGAGAATAAATAAATGAAATGATATATCCTAATGACCAAGTATAAAGTCAATACCATAACCAGGCTTTTCATATTTTCCCAATAAAAATACAGCGATTTTGATTTCTTTCAACAGATTTTTATTTTAAAATGATGTTTTTTTTTATATAATATTGATAATAACTAACCGAAAATTTTTCTTTGCTTCGTATTGATAATTCACTCAAAAGGTTAGGTAACTAAATGACAAAATTAATCTAATCTAATCGATTAGCTCAAGAATCGAAGAGCACAAAAGTGCATGCAAGTTGGGTTACCCAGAAAAATTAGCTCTTGCAGAACACTGGAAATAAACAGGTCATAATTTTCTCATTGGAAAGCTCAAAAATCATCAGGCCCGATTAATAAAGAAGCCATAGAAAGTACAAGCATCCTAATAATATAAACAGGGAAGATGGGTTACAACAACTAGAACCTCATGGTACCCAGTGATTCCAAAGCTCGACTGCGACATGGTACAAACTCCTCACCAAAATGGACACTGCAATGTGCTTCGAAATGTTGGCAACACAAAGCTCACAAACACAGCATAATAACCCAGAAAAATAATCTGTATGTTAAGTACAGTCCGTTAAAAATACAGACTAGACATTTAAATACGAATAATCCGGTAAGCGTCATTTAACCAAATACCAATTTAAAAAAATATTATACCTTATGCAATGCACCCCTTTTGCACCCACATACATATTATGTACCTATATTATGTAAGCTTATTTTAACGAATGTCATAAATACTTAGTTTTGTGATTTTAGTTGTTGTAAGTTGAGGCAGATACATCTCCTCCGTGTCCTGTCCAATTGGTATGAACAAATTTACCTTCCTTACCCAGGACTTCATATGTGTGCGCCCCGAAGAAATCTCTCTGAGCCTGAAATAAAAACAAAATATAACACTGAGAAATTAACAGATTGATAAATTTTGTAACAATTTTGACCTTGTTTCTCTTTCCATCACACTCATGTGATGTTCTTAATGTTAATCTTCATCTTATCTATCAACTATGCTACTAAAAGAGTTATGTTATGAATAGACTAAAGCTCATAAAGCTTCCACACGATTGGCTAATGGCGTTTTCCAACAGATGCAGATGGGGTGACTATTATTCCCCGTAAACCTACTGTAATTGAGCGTCGTTTTTTGTAAAATGCTGCTAACCACACCATCTATTAGAAAACGCTACAAATTAATCCAAGCACCCAATATTTACAAAACGAATTATATTTAACAAACCTGTAAAAGATTGGCTGGCAGCACAGCAGAGCGATACCCATCATAAAAAGACAAAGCAGAACTAAATGCTGGCACGGGAACTCCTAATAACACAGCCTGAGATACAGTCTCTCTCCAAGACTGTTGACAATTCAAAATAGCCTTCGAAAAGAAATCGTCCAGAAGTAGATTAGAAAGACTAGGATTGCGAGAGTAAGCATCCTTGATATTTCCAAGGAATACACTTCTAATGATGCAACCTCCTCTCCACATCAATGCTATTCCTCCGTAGTTAAGATCCCACTTGAAAGATTTTGCGGCTTCCCTCAGAAGCATGAAGCCTTGAGCGTATGATACAATTTTGCTGGCATACAAAGCCTTCCTAATTTTTTCCAAAAATGCATTTTTGTCACCCTGGAATTTACTTGTCGGAGTGCTTGATAGGACCTTAGATGCAGCCACTCTCTCTTCTGTAAAAAATAACAATATTAAATATTTTGAGTAAACATAGTTCACTGACGTTTTAGGCTCTGAGGGCCTGCAAGGCAGAATGCTTTATAAATATTTATGTATTATGTTACACAAGGAAGTAAAAATTAATAAAGGAGTTTTGAGATAATCTTTCTGTAAAAAAATGTTACTTAGGTTCCACTGGCTGTCATAATATCTCATATTTTAGACAAACTTCAATTTTAAGAATAATTTCTTATCATCATCATCACACCATATCCGGTCCCTATGTGGAGAATATGGATTCCACAAACCGCCTCCGAGCCAAGCAATTGGCGGCCAGTTCCCATGCATCCTTCCAAGTTAGGTCCACGTCCCGTAGTTCTGACACAAACTGCCGACAGATCGTCAACAGTAGATGAAGAGATTACATATACTTTCCTCAGCATTTATGAATATCCGTGTTATTTAAAATTGAAATTGAAATTCTATTCTTTAAAACTAATAGTACTAAAACAAATAGTAGATCAGGAACACAATATCCCATATTTCAGCAACATGTTCATTTGAGTGGGTACTTTACCTTTCAAAGAACTCAAACAACGAGCGAAGACAGCTTCTCCAATGAGAGTTACAGGGGTACCATACTCGAGAGCAGATATAGCTGTCCATTTTCCAGTGCCCTTTTGTCCAGCAGAATCTCTGATTTTCTCCAATAAATATTTACCTAGAATATAATATTTGAATATTTTTTTAGTTTAAATGTTTATTATTAGTATGCTATTCCATAATATTTTAATTTAAAGAGTATACCATCCGAGTCTTTGTAGCGAAGAATGTCTTTGGTTATGTCAATCAAAAATGAGTCTAACTCCCCTTTGTTCCAATCTCCTAAAACGTCAGCCATTTCATCCTGGGTCATTCCTACAATGAACAAAATTATTGAGTAAAGAACACAAATATAAAAAAATGTTTATTGAATTGTAAAAATATTCAATCACTCAGGTATATTAGATATACTGTCATAATTATACTATAGGCACTTAATTAATTTTTATTGCTATCCTCACACAAGTTGATAATTTAATAATATTGACTCACTAAATAATTACATACATAAATGTATTTCTAAGGGTGAATTTTTAAAAATTATTTCCTGGCTAAAATGAACCACATGTGGAGAATGGATAAAACACAAATCAAACAGTATTTAAAAGCACAAACAAGGGAATAAATTAACAATTATTAAATGGAAACAATAGCACAAAAAAGGAGAGTTAAAACCTTAGGTACATAGAATCACTATTCCAGATAACTTTTGGTTTACAGAAAATCAAAGTTTAGTAGCATCTTTAGAATAAGGCGCCATTTTACTAACCAAGTCCAGTCTTCATTAGGTGGTAGGCCTCGCAGATAAGTTGCATGTCACCATATTCAATACCATTATGTACCATCTTAACAAAATGTCCGGCTCCATCTTGCCCAACCCAATCACAGCATGGTTCGTTTCCTGATTTAGCGCAGATTGCCTAAGAACAAACAATATGACGCTTAAGTATAATTAATAATCATTTTTAAAATCAGACACATTTAATAACTACTTCTTTAAGTGTATCTGTAACACCATTTGTTCCCAAACCGTTTTGAAGGAAATCCAGTGGTGGAGTAAAAGAAGCTTTTAAATTAGGCGATACAAAGGCTGGTGGAAATTTTTTGTTATAATTTCTTTTTATGCAACATTTGTAAATAGTATAAAAATGTCAAAACAAATACATTTATTAATATTGAACAGGTGGTTGTCCAGTGCTAGCATCGCCATCTTTGAATCTAGAGATCTGCAGTTCGAATCCTCACTCTGTCACAACTTGATATGATTCATGTTTTTAAGTACAAGCGGCTTAGGCTTTATTGACATGATTAGGAATGACGAAAGAAAGCTCTGTACCATTGGTATTCAACATAAGATTAGAAAATTAATGAACTTGTCTCACATATATGGTTGACGGAAATCCATCACGGCCTAAGTCATCCAGTAATGCTATTTGGCGGTAAATATATTCATACATTGGTGGAATTACATTGAATTTTTTTTCTATGCCCACTGCTGCATACGTTGTAATGCTGATTATGACAGTTTTTAGTGAAATTTTGCATTTATTTTCATTGAAAAGTTTACTAAAGGCATGTAGGATTGTAAATTATAATTAGATAATATTATAAATGTTTAATATACCATTGAAATAATTAGCTATTGTGTATTATTATCGACTTACGCATCGATTTATTTTTTACTGTTTTATCTCCCGTGCGGATAAATGTGAGATACGCGGTGATTAATTAAAAACCTTTACCACATTTTGTAGAATATTACCGCCTAAGTCATTTAATATTTGAAGTCTTAGTAAAAAAAAAATCAAAAATATATGTCGTAAAGTAAGATTAAAATGTATAAAAAAATTGATTGCCATAATTTTTCTCGGTACATATTTAAAAAAACCTTTTTTTCTTTCTCTTGAAAAGTGGTCATATTTTAGTTAAGTGGTGATGGATTGCCGTCGACGATATATTATTTGCAAGTTTGTCAAATTCAAAAATGTGTTAATTATGAGATTTTGACACATCCATTTTTAAAAATAATGAATTGGGTGATAGGGATATTTTTTAGCATTAAGTAAGATTGAAATGGAAAAAAACTGTTATTTTACTTGGAAAATAGGTTTGATGTGAATCCACGCTTCTTTGTGCCCGCCAGGCATAAGAGAAGGTCCATAACGGGCGCCATCTTCCCCTCCACTAACCTTTTATAAACAAAACCAAATATAATTAAATTAAGCTCAAAACTAATGATTTATTATGTAGCTCTATTACCTCGCAATATTCTGCTTTGAAGCACTTCGGAAAATTATCCAAATTATAAGTTGCATCATATGAAGTAATACAAAGTGACCTGCTATTCTCTCCAACTTTGATTAACTTCATTTACAGATTGTCTACAAATTAATGACCATGGCCGAGGGTGCTTTTGATTTCCACATTTAAAAAAATGGATCGTAAAACAGAACATCGTATCCAACATTTAAAAAAAACTGAGATGTGAAAAAAAAAAGTATATATTACACCATTATGCGAATGAACAACTTAAATAGGAAAATCATTATTTCATTCCCGGGTATCCCGAAACCCTACATATACCTAGCCTAAGAGTACAAACAAGACAAGTTTTGCTAAGAATATTACATTGTATCGTATTTATTAGAAACCCCCTATGGGCATACAATAATAAAGACATAAATATGTGTATCAGTGTGTGAACTTATAAATTAAACATATATGTTTTTTTATTGCTTCAAAAACCTTCAAACGGTATGAATCTATATGAAAGTGACCTACATTCTGTTATATATAATATGTAACATTGATGCTTAACCTTGTTTTAACCTCAGAGGTTAATGAATCACTAGCAACTTAGTATGGCAAAAGAAGTACTTATAGCAAAATAAGAAACCACTATAGAGATCTATAATTATTATTTAAATATAACAATTTTTGTGGGATTAATACAAAAAAAATGACGGCTAGATAGAACCAAGCAGATAATTTAACAATTTTGCTCAGAATTTTTTTTTATTTTTTTTTTTAAATGTTAGTCATATGAAAAAGATGCACCATTTTTCAATGGTTGGTGATTAATTATTTTATTATTATCACGGATCTAAAAACTAAATTCTCGGTCTTAGCATATGGTGCTAAAAACAGCTTTTACCAAAAGCTGGTGAATGCACGACCAATAAAAAGATTATGTTTTAAGTTTTGCTAAGGTAGTTAGGTCATGTGAGAAGAGTTTTTGATAATTTTTATATGTTACAAATATGCACATAGCATCCAAAACATAACATAAATAAGTTCATGAAAAAAATATAAAAACACTCATTGTGTATTGTTATCAGTTGCTATCAGTAAAAATCTACAAAGATAGAAGTGTCGCAGAAGGGAGTCGCCCTGGTATCATATTAGTTTAAAAAGCTTAAAGTGCTATTTCTTTAAGCTTTTTAAACTAATATGATACCAGGGTGACTCCCTTCTGCGACACTTCTATCTTTGTAGATTTTTACTTCAAGTTCAACATAAAATATAAAAATGAAAGCAGTACGTATATCATTATATTGGTTACATATAAAATATATAGCACTTTAAGCTTTTTAAACTAATATGATACTAGGGTGACTCCCTTCTGCAACACTTCTATCTTTGTAGATTTTTACTTCAAGTTCAACATAAAATATAAAAATGAATGCAGTAAGTATATCATTATATGTATTGGTTACATATAAAATGTTTTCATTTTAGGTTCAATGAGCTTAATATTAGAGTATAATTTTGCTCATGTAATTTTATTTTATAATTTATGTGCTCATTATTTCTGTGGTATATTTCTAGATAATCGGAAAAGATAAGTTGTATTAAAATTATAATTCTGGCAATGAGTCCCCGTAAATGAAATACTCGTACGTAACAAACATGACTAACTTATCAACTAATAAAGCTTCGGTGAATTCGTAAAAAAGATTACATTTATTTAGTCAACTTACCCCTGCACCAACAAATAAAAGCCCCTTTTCTTGAAGTTCCTTGCACCTCCGTTGCGTGTCAGTGTATTCCGAGTTACCTCCATCAATAACGATATCTCCTTTTGACAGAAGAGGTGTTAGTTGCTTAATGAAATCATCAACTGCAGAACCGGCTGAAAAAAGACAGGATCTTAAATTAAAGGTTAATGCAAAATTAGATATCTTTATAATCATTTTGGCTTAAAATCGCCTAAAACCGATTTGCAATCAATCTTACACCCTCAAATAATTTTTCTTTAACCACGCGTGATGGTGCATAAACATTGGTACATAAAGTCTAGTGTATTTAAATACAAGTTTCATGTAGAAATATAATATCCTTTTTTTATTAAATGCCTAAAATAGTTTGGTTTTATATTCACATTTGGTTAAATAAAAAAAATATGTATGTTCGGCATAACTGCACAACAGGTACTAACAAATATTTATCTTAAAATTGTCCTAAAAGTGCTGTAATAATAAAACAACAAATGTCACAGAAATTTATGCCAAATCATACATTTTCTAAATAATTATGTATGTATTTACCTTTCACTAGGATCATAACCCTCTTAGGAGACTTGAGTTTGCTGACCATATCCTTTAATGACGTAGCTCCAATTATATTTGTTCCTTTGGCTTTCATTATTTAGAAAGTTTGTAACCTGCAAGGACAATATAAGAATACTTCTATTATGGCATTTTTTTACATTGAAATCTTATATTGCAGTTGACAGGAATTTGAGCAGTACAAAGTCATTCAAACTTAAATAAAAAATTCCAATATAGCAATTTATTTTGTTTATTGTAAATTACTGGTTCTAATAATGCAGAATCAAACATGCTTAAAAAGTGCAATTCTACCACAGTAAATTAGAACATCTCATACTAGTCATTAATATAGTAATTTATTTTGTTACCTTAGTATCTTAGTATTTTAGTATCTTTTAAAAAAGTTTTGATGATTAATAATTTTATTAATTTATCATCTCTCCATAAACCCATTTCACTAATAAAATATGCATTATAAACCCCTTCTTCAACTGATAAATAATAATGTTTTTGAATAAGTTAAGTTTTCAAGTTTCCCATGGATAATTAGCACTTTTGAACGATGGACATATACAACATATGGTAGAATAGCATTATTTTTCATTAAATTTGAATTTATCAGGATATATCTACATGATATCTACATGACGAAGGCGAAGGCGTTTCGCCCTAGACATCTACTGTTGACCATCAGCAGTTTACGTCAGAGCTGCAGGACGTAGAACTAACTTGGAAGGATGCACGGAAACTGGCGGCTTGGCTTGAAAGCAATTTATGGAATCCATATGCTTCACTCAGGGAGCGGATATGGTATGGTGATAATGATGATGATATGATATCAACCATTAAAATATTTTTGTATAATTTATCATTAAATTGGATGACATATACCTGTCATAAATGCGGCGATATATTTTATTGACACTCATTCAGAATGTGTTGCTGAGATATCTATTTGTACAATATTTTTTTAATTGAAAAGTAAATTACCTTTTCAACAGTTCTGTTATACGCACAAACAATAAAACCTTTTGAGTCCATATTTAAAATAAGGTTTTGTCCCATGACGGCTAAACCGATTAATGCAATGTCTGCTTTTCTGAAAATCAAAATACAAAATAATCGGAATTAAATTGGCGGCCTCGTTGCTTAATGGCTAAGACGATGGAATCACAGTTAGGAGGTTCTGGGATCGATTCCCGGTGAGAACACAGAAACAAAAAGTAATTTTTCTCAAGCCTGGGTGCTTGTGACGTTGTTCCCCTCTATTATTGGGCCTCCTGGCCTGTTGAGGTGGTTAAATCAAATAAATAAAATAAAAATTTAAAACCAAGACCAGGAAATGGGTGGTGGTGGTGATCAAACCCCCACTCCGCAACAACTTAATTCCTATTTTCAAGCACAGGACACTAACTTAGGCTTAATTGAAAATAGAATATTTAATGCAAATGAATAATTTTTTTTAAAATAATAATATTATATTTTAGTCAAGTTAATATGTTTGTCCCACATGTGTTGTAGAGGTAGCGCGTTGCTTTGCCATGTATGAGATCGCAGATTCGATTCCCGGCAGGGTCAATATTATCAAATATTTATTTAATTGTGGTTTTTCACAAATTTTTTTTTTATATGTGATGATATTTTGGACTGGCACCGAAACGTAAGACTGATCATCTTTCCTTAGTTAGTAAAAAAATATCCAGATACTGCACTTGGTGACCTTGGTGTGCAAATGCAGTGCCCTATTCACAACTGGGTGCTGACAAGGGAATGCAGTAGTTTAGTAGGTGGTAATGAGTAAAATTCAGTATTTTTGGAGATAAAATCATAAAAGTTGCGTACCTGCAACTATCGAGTAAGTAATATAATTTCTGTTTATTGTAAGCTAAATAATCTTTTTTTTTACTTTGACATTAATTAAAACATTAGTTTCTTGTAATATCAAGAATAACTTACCCTGCCATTCTGGTTAAAAGTTTTTGAAAATGTCGTTCAAAGCTCAAACCAATCGAAATCAAAAGTGGCGGTCAGTTTGACAGTTTGACCGCTGTGAAGTATTCTCTGTTCACTCGACTAAATGCAACTGACAACCGATCACCGATCTGTCAATAGAGAATACAAATCCACATTACAAGTATACAAAATTTGTAATAAATATATCGCTGAGGTCAGCAAAGTGCCATTCTCTTTGATTCACGCTTCTTATCAGATTATGTTGTTTTTATAACAAGGTCATTGAAAATTTTTAGTCTTCTCAGTAGGTATATTAGTATTTCGCCAGCGCTTCCCCCACTCCCCGTACCTACGTTTTTCCCAGTCAGGTTCATTCGTCCCGTATTTCTGAAGTTGTGAACTTTCAATACCATTATATCAACGACAACTTCTATCCAACTTTATATGAAAATATCAGACGATAATTTATTTATTGTCAATTCTTTTTCTCCCCACTATTTTGCATGAAAGACGTACCAGATGTTTATAAATACAACGTGGTAACAAAACTCAATGTACAACCCGAAAACTGGTGAATCTACATCGTATTTGGAGACGTTTGTGTAAGTATGACTTACTTTATCTTGAGCTTGAAAAAAAAATTTTTTTCCTCTCACAAAGAGTTTTCAATAAGTACCCTCTGGCAGATTAAGTAAAATTGCGCGTCGTTTTATAATTTTGTTTTCCTTACGGATAGTATTTATTTGACTAATATACATGATATTTGATAACAATTTGCCAAAAAATTTCTTTAACTTAGTGTGCTCAATTTTCTCGAAAACTAGCAGGGTCAAACTAAAAAAATATTATTCTTCAAATCGACTCCAAATATTATGTAGATTCCACTGGTTAATCCCGCTTGTACATCGAGTTATGTTACACACTGTAATACTTGAAAAAATATATATATTCATTCTCATTCATCCCATTTTCGTTCCCTATGTGGAGAGTTATGGTTTCCATAAATTGTCATCAATCTAAGCAGTCAGCCAACTCCCAAATTATATAAATAATATAAACTTAATTGATTCAGACTTGTGATAAGGAATGGTAGCTACCTATTATCTACTATACACTTGAAGCATGTTTAAATCAAGCTTTCCATGTTTAATTTTATTGTTGACCATATAACTACTAACTGTTGAACGCGACGCCTCCAACCTGCATTCTAGATAGTTATTTTTTTCTGTATTTGAGAATATTTTTACACACTTACATAATACTTTGTTGATCCATTCTTAGATATTTATTAGGGCATATTATGCAGCGTTGTCGACATCCTTAATATACCTGTCTCCCTTCATAATATTAACACAATCCACATCCTTGAACTGGTAGAGTGTGGGCTAATGTGGACTTTACATGGGACAGAAAACTGTACAGTTTCTTGTCTAGTTGTGGTCTAACATTTAATATTATTTTAATAATAATAATAACAATATCCTTTTTATTTAGAATCATCTGTTGATACTCGTATGTATAGGGGTACATAAAAACAAAAAAGAAGAAAAAACAAGATACAGAATCAAATAAAATAGAATAAATTAAATAAAATGGAGAAAAAAGAAAAAAATAAGGGGGGGGGGGGGGGGGGGGGTATGTTAAACATAAAATAATAAAATAAAAGAATAATAATGTGGAAAGACAAAAACAAAAAAGGACTCTGGGTGGTCAAAATTTAAAATCTTTCGTCCAATGCTTCAAGATGTGGGCCATCACATCGCGCGTACAGCAGTCCGGCTTGAACCATCCCACTCCTGCCACCCAAACACAGCCGACTCCGGAAGTTGGCCACTTACTTTAAACGCGCACCATGGTTTCTAAAGGAGTTAATTCCTGAGATAGCTATGAAAGGATAAAACATAGCAAAAGCACTGCAGAATCTTGGTAAGCGGTTCAGTATTCTAAAGGCGTTATTTATACTGCACATCTTATTGCACATCCAGCTTGTGCCGAGTATTTACACCATACATTCACATTGTGTGTACATGGGCGTGCAATACGTCCTAAACAGTGCCAGCTTCACCTGGGCGTGAGCATACATTTTAGCATAATTTTCTAGATATTCATATTTGTGCGCGAATAGAGGATTGCACCGTCTCTGTCGCTCAATATCTTGATCATCCCTTAAGTCAGGTGTCAAGTATGTGTCCTAGATATTTAAATTTAGAGACAAATCTCTAAACTTTGTCCCCCCTTAAATAAACAGGAGGAACATATTCTAAATACTGTGTCTTTGAAAACACCATAAACCTCCGATTTAGTTATCATTATAGAGCTAGTCCGTGTTCCTCCGCATACTCCTCGCAGAATGCAGAGTAAAGTGTACGAAGTGCTCGACTGATTGAGGGACAAAGGAGAACCATATCATGAAGATTCTCCTGGCAGCTAATACCAGACCCGCAGTATGCCCTACTATTCTCCGAAAGGAATCCCGAATTTGTATGGCTTTTTGACCATAATATATTTTATATTGAACTCTATCCAAGGCTTTACTTAAGATCTAAGAAACACGCAAAAACTGCGGTACTTCTATTGTATATAATAATGTACAGGTTTGCTTATAGTACCGAAATGGCACAGTTTCAGTCGAAAGGCTCAGAACAGAACAGAAAAAAAAACCGAACTGAGCATCATTTATATTTACTATATTTGCTTCCATTATAGGTAGTATGAAAGTTTTTTCAAACACCTTTGAACAAACGGTGGCTAATGATATGGGTCCGATAGCATACCAGACTCGCTTTTATCTTACTGTACAGCCTTTCACTATAGGTATATATGACAATAGTTTTGTTAAAAGCACAGCGGTTGTTGCCAGTAAGCACATGTTAAAATAATTTACGTAAAATAAAATTCACACATTTCTGAGCATATTTGAGGTGTTCGGAAGATAAATGGTCAAAAACTGCGATTTACCCAAATTTCAAACTATTTATGGCTTTTTCAACTTCCAGTGGTTGAAAAACTTTAAAATGTTGTAACAAACCTGGAGGTTGCGTTAAGGAATCACAATCCACATCAATACAAGCACACAAGAAATTATTTCAGAAAATTTATTTTTAAAATTAGTAGCTATATCTAAATCACTATTTAGGCCGTCCACAATCGCAGAATTAACTTGGCGATGCACAGTGGTCCCCCCGTAGGTCACAGCCTTGCTGTATCGATGTCTGAATTTATGATGTGTCACGACTGCATGAAATTATTGATTAAATAACCAAATTAAACTGAAAGTATTATAAACTTCTTAGGATTCTTAAGGCTTCATTTTGGTTTCGGCATCGAAAGTGAACTCATCCTAAGGAAGTGCTAATTACTCTAATCAGCGCGCTTATAAGTCACGGTTTTAACTGCTGTTAATTTTTCAGAATAAGTTAAAAAAGTTTGATATTTTTAAAAAATGATAATCATAGTTTAACGTGTGTTCAATTACTTTTATTATCATTAATCAACCTAAAATGTATACACATTTTTTAATTATGTGCCTGCTACGTAAAGTTCATTTTTTTTACAAAATTTAAATTGTATTTTTGTTTTACTACTTTGCCCCGGAATTTATTTATCACATAATGTTCACAAGAATATGTTATTTATGAAACATATGTTTTTATCTGCACAAATCTGCTCCGGGGTTCTGTATGTGTCATCTACGCCGTTCATAGCGTATGTATTTTTGCACTTTTTGCTCTACGAAAAATTACGTGTTTGATCTTTTTTTTTTTCTAGGTTTTTTTAAAGTGTTTATTTACGCGGATGCACTATTTACATATTTGGCTAAATGAAGATGGAAATCATACGGTATAAACTCTGCAGGTTTTACGTTTATGTCAAAAATATATGCAACAACATATGCAAAGTAAAAAGAGTATTGGAAGCAATGCACCCGGTCAAAAAAAATATTGGTGGCTAAATATTCTGATTGGTTGAATGTGAGGAAAGAATATAACCTTTGAAATTAACGCAAAATGAAAAAAGAAGTCCAGAAGTAGCTACAACAGGTGCTCTCTTCAAATGATTGACATCCAGGATGAACTTATCGGACTGTAGCAAATGATCGAAACGTAGACAGTTAGCTAACTTTATCAAATGTAGATTCTTCTTCAAATTCTGAGAAAAGAATCCATGCAATGTTAGTTTAGAGAAACATTGAGACTGTTTGTTGATAATTCATAATAAATTAGATAATTGGTGGAAGGTGGAAGTGACACATCAAATAATAAAAGTACCGCGAGAACAATTTTCTCAGAAATCACCATGGACTTAGATAATACTTGGGATCTGATCGACAGATTTTGCTATTTGATGCAATTTTTGTCGAATATAATATAAATAAATATGAGTACAGAGATTAAGCGATACAAACAGCTTAACAACTAGTTCAACAGTTACCACACGGTAGGTACTAGGTACTTGCTACTTTCTGTTCATAAAATACTTATGTATTCATAAGTATTCACTCTTCACTGTGATCACTAATTACTAACGTATATACACATGTGTAATATGAAGATATTCACGCTTGTTACGTGTATATGACGGTAATCGGTAAATCATCAAAGAGATTTTACCGATTACCGTCACAACGGCAATATATCAACGTATAGATGCGTTGGTGATCGTAGAGCTAAAGTGATTGAGCATGCGTTATTGTCGATTGGAGAGTTATCGAAAGAAAGCAGCGGAATCGAAAGAAATTATTCAACATTTTTAGGCGTGATACACAGAAAATGTCACGCATTTTGACTAACACAGATCTCTTTTACAATGCATGACTTACATCGACTTCTAAGTTCAGATCTAATAATTTCTAGTCTCAGGAATTATTTGCTTCGTAAGAAGAATTCTGTTCTTAAAAAGATATTATAACTGTCAAATGTTTTATTAATTTTTGGATTCGTATGTTGTTTATACTCGTACATTCTGGCTGAAATTTTAATTTATTTATTTAAATGACCACACTTACGCGGAATTTTAAATAAATCGTAATTTTTTTGTACGTTGTATGTAATAATATCTTTGATTGTGTATTTTTGGGTCAAAAATGTTATTGATTTTGGATATAAAATAAATTTAAAATAAGGAAATAATTATTTTGTATTTTTTATCTCCCATATTGAAGTAATAATTATTATATTGGAATAAAAAAAAGTTGTTTTTTGCTAAATTGAGTAATATTGATAAATTAAAATATTTTTTAAAATACAAACGCATATGATTTGAATGTTTGTTTCAACAGCAAAAGGCTATGACCGCCCCTCTATGAACGCTGAACCCTGTGCGATGGTTGGTAATTTTCTTAATGTTTTTCCAGAATTTAGAGAAGTTTTTGTCATGAAATGAACTAGCAATTTCCTCCATAACAATTTTTTCTTCGTTTCGTTGGCACCATCGTAGTTTCCTTTTGAAATTACGTCTAGTAGCAGACATTTCAGCATACGAGTTTCCTGTACGTGGTCTACCTTCAGCATTCCAAAGGTGAAAAGCTGCTCTGGCTGACAGATGAGCAAGTTCCACATATGAGTTCCAACCGGGAACGCCTTTTCTAGTAAAAGTGTTTTTCGGTAGTAGAACAGAGTCGATACATAAGAAGTCATTTTCTTCACAGAAAGCGATCAGTTCCAAAAAGAGTGAAATTCATCATTTTTAACATAATTATCTTTAATTTACACAAATTTAATCTATCATCTTTAATTTACACAAATTGTCTATCACAGATAAGTGTTTATTGTTTTATTCTATTAGTTTAATAAGTAATACCACAATGCATATAAAAGTTCACTAGTCACACATGGTTTACATACATTTTGTAACACAAATTTATTATCAGCTTGAAGGTATATGCGTTTTACAGTTTCCATGATACAGGAATATTGGGGTATCACAGCGATAGTATTTATCGAACAAAAACGGGTCTTTACTTTGCCACCATTTACACAGCTGACGATTCCATTCGCAATCCAAAATGTAGAACAGATGTGGATACTCAAAGCCTGTAATAAAAATATATCAAACTAAATCTTTAAAAATAAATAAATAAATAATAAATGGCGTGGTCACGGCTAAGGAAGCCTCTGACTTTACTATAATGGACAAAGGCCTCATGGCGTAGGTAATATAGGTCAACTTTACACCATGTACCTAGATTTATGATTTATGTAATTGACCTACTATTATTACTACTTATATTATTTATATTTTAGAGTAATTTCCCTCACCAAGCACAAGAGCTTGTCTTTTTTATTGGTGAGTACAGCGTTAAGTTAATTATTATTATAATAAGTTTTTGTAATGTTTATGAAATACGAAATAAATATTAATAAAAAAAAAAATTTAAAAAAATCAGCAAGTCCGTAAGTCTTTTAAAAGCAAAAGTGTTTTTTTTTTTTTAATGAAAGCCAATAATTGATTTTTAATTTCATACCTAATAATGTGTAGTAATCCTGATCACCGAGATGTCCCTTGAACATATATTTTTCTGTAATATTTTCTACACTTTCTTTAGACAGCAAAGATGGGAAAAGAGAAGATTTTCTTATCCTTTCTAAGTTAAGAAGAAGTACTCCGGAGTTAAATCCTGGGTGGCCATCATCCAGTTTTATAGTAGAATACTTGAGATGCCTATATCTTGGCTCAGAGCCGTAGATAGTATTATTGTGCTTCATTCTGTAGTCATGTAGTGTGTGCCTGTATACAGGAGATGTGCCAAGCCAATTAAATTGGAAGGTGAAAATCTGAAAATAATTCATGTGCATATAAACTCTCCATTTTCATTCTATAAGGAATGAAGGATTTCATATCTCAGTTCCATAAAGCCCACTTTATACGAGACAGTTTACTGTGCAGTTTCTTGTTTAGAAAACTACACAGTTTCTTGTACCGTTTTCTGACCAATAAAAACTGCGCAGTGTGAATTTTACAGTTTACTGTCTGTAGGCATGCGCAGAACCATAGAATACACAGTCGGACTGCCATAAAAGTTGCCATACTAATAATCTCTATCGTCGCCTATCTTATCGATTTTTTGCAGATCTATCGATTTTGTGGAGATTTAACAAATCTACTGAAAATGTATCACCGATTTACCAATTTTGGAGTCATTTTAATTTTAAGCATTTATTTTATGCAATTATAAGCGCAGATAATTTCAACATTATTATGAATAACTATAGGAGCTTCTACTGATTTTACAATTTGGCAACATTACTCATCTGTAAAATAGTCGTTATTTGATATTTTGAATTTCGATCTAGGATTTCAGTTCATATTATTTATTACATTGTATTCATATTCGCCATCACAAAAGTTTATCAAAGTTTATTTGTAATATTACCGATACTATTGAATATTATATGTATTATACTGTCGTAATCGCCGCGGGTGATGCGCGCCCCGAAACTGTGTGAAAAAATGTGTGGAATTAGCGCACAGTGAGAATCTGATACTAGCACACAGTTTTTCATCAAGTTTTAGCTTTATACGGGACAGTTTTCAGACTGCACAGGAAACTGTAGTAAACTGTCCCATATATAGTGGACTTAAGATGGTACAATTAAAATAATAATAATAATAAGCTCTGTACTTGATTGACCTTCGCATCCCGACTCTTATAATGAGAAAATCTATGGAAAATACTATTGAATATTCCTCAGAATTTTTGTATTCTTCTATAATGGGATTGCGAATCATATACAAGTATTTCAATACATAGTTATTCTTAATCTCTCCACCTCTTATCCCAGTACCTGGTCAACCTGGCCAGCCCCGAAGGAGTATCTCCAAAATCGGTTGAAAAATAAATAAGTAGTTTAAAACAAAGGTGTGTTTAGTTCCATAACATGGTTATTAATTTGAAGCGACGGAAGTAAATAATTTATCGAAAAACAGGGATGCTGATAATTTCTAGAGCTAACATTACAAAAATTGTTACATTTCAAGAATGGTCAATAAAAAAAGCAATATTTAGGAATATTCATGTTTTTACGAGTTTTAAATCACATTTTCAAGGTGTACAACATGTCGCCTTTTTTTGTTGCGAAAGGCTACATAAGGAAAGTGGGAATGTTCATGTCCCCTTGATGTATAATATTATGTCGTTATCATCACAGTTGAGATAGGTATCACTTTTCAATTGAACGTGTACCAATGCAGAACCCTATGCACCATCGGGTGTGGACAAAGGAAAGTTTTAGCAGTTATATATTTTATTTGTGAAATTAACTTACTTTTCAAACTGTTGATATAAATCAGATATATTTGCTTTAAAGATAATATCACAATCTAGAAGAATGATTTTGTGTTGATGTGCAGGGGCCAAGCGATGTAACCCAAAGGACATGTAGAACAATGCATCAGAGTAGTATGTTCCTAAAATCATTAGAAATCAGGCAACAAATAGCTTTAAAAAAATTCCAAATGTTGAAGCAATTCAATGCGAAAAATATGTTTGAAGAATTAACATTTTTGTTTAGCAACAACTCAAATCTAAGATTAACCCGTTCATCGTAAGATTACCCTGTGACGGTCTATGACGCGCATACTCCGCCCATTCCCCCTCTACTAGCCTTCAACCCTCAATCCCAGGATACCAATAAAATAAAAATATTTGAAATAATAATTTAAAAATTAATTCAACAATCTTATGTATTTGATAATGATTTCCTCCTGTAGTTAGGTAAACTCCTAATGGGCGGCTTACATAAAAGTCTGTCACCGCTGGCTCAGGGGTCGGATTAATTTTATGACCCTAAGTACCTAATTGGCGACAACATTGACAATGTACACACAAATATAAATGTTTGCATGAAATTGCATGTAAAAAACCTAAGCTTTGCAAAATTAGTGAGTTCCGACTCAGAACTTAATATAAATTTAACTTAAATAGAACTTAAAATAATCTCTTCGCCAAAGAGTCAAGTCTTCGCGCTCCGTCATTATACTGTTGCGTTTTCGAATACAATATTTTTTTTTTTTAATTATTTCAAAATAAAATTTTTTGTTTACATGGATATACATTTAAACACATATATGTACAATAAAAAAAATATATATATAAACAAAAATCCCACCAAGGCATAGCCTGTTTGTGGGTATATACTGTGAAAGTCATACAGTGTGCACGTGGCAAAAGAGAAAGATAAAGTTAAAAAAAGAAATGGAAAAATAGCAGATAAATATAAACAAGATAGTCAAAAAAAGAATGAACACAAGATATTGGTATCTTTATACCGAATATATTATATATAATATTGAAAACCCATTTCTTTAATTATCTTATGGAAAGTGGTTTGCTTAAAGTTTGGTAAGGAATCGTCGTCGTTGATTGACTGAAAAACTTTATTGACTGTGGGATATTGCTTTTGTTTGGCGATTTCACTTCGCCGGTTCTTGAATATCGTAATAAAGTTGTTTTTACAGTCTGTTCAGAAATAATGTGAATTGCGCACGTTCGAGAGATATTGGGATCTTCTGCTAATATCTTTTTATAGATATTTATCACCATGGTGCGCTGAGGTTTGTGCATAACTTATTAATTAAGAACAAAAAATTTATTTTTACACAATAAATAACTAATCCTTACCTGTCCTCTTTTGTTCTTTACGATTGGCGAGAGTGAATTTGGATTTATTAGCGGCGCGTCCATTTTAATATAGGGACTGGATAAGTTAAGATATTTAGGCACACAAGACGGTCAGATAGATACTGTAGACAGCTCCGCTAGCCGGTAGGGCTGCTGGGAGTGAGGGATCCTAGCGGGGGGAGAGGAATGCGCAGTAGGAAATTTCGTCTTCTCACAGGGTATTCTTATGGCGAATCAACAATAGACCTGTTTAGTCGGAGTTAAAAGCAATTTAGAGATTAAAGGAGTCGATAAAAAGAGACAGAATAAGACTCCTAAGACGGGAAAGTGACGCAGTGCAGTGCAGCGCACACCAAATCAAGCAGCAAAATGGAGTTTTTATTATTTTAATGGAAAAGAAAGGCAATAGAATAAAAACTAAGTTGCTAATTCCCTAGAATTTCATGTGCTCTTGAATCACTAACTGTTTTTATTTTGCTACCACCTTTATTTATTCTGGAAATGAAAAAATGACAGTAGATAGGATGTGCTATTTTTTTTCTTGAGAATTAATACACTTTTTTAAAAATCAATTATGAAAATGAAAATAGAACAAAAAAAGAAGCAAAATTGGCAATACACAACGGAGTTCTGGTACCAACCCATATGTATGGTAGTGAAGCGTGGTGTTGGAAAAAGAAGGATGACAGTAGACTGAATGCTGTTGAAATGCGATCTCTCAGGCGAATGAATGGTGAGACTATGTATGATAGGTGTACAAATGTCGAAATTAGAGCAGAGTGCAAGGCTGAGATAAGCATTATCGACAAAATTAAGAAAGGGCTTTTACGATGGTTTGGTCATGTGAAGCGAATTAGTGATGAAAGAACGGCTAAAAGAAGTTTAAATGCAAGTGTGCCTGGAGGAAGAAGCCGCGGAAGGCCGAGAAAGACATGGGATGACCAAGTACGTCAAGTACTTGAAAGTGGACATGTGAAAAGTCGGAATAATCGGTGTTTATGAGCATGAGAAGATGTATAAATGTAGAGGAAGCAAAGGAAGTATGTCAGGACCGAGTGGATGGCGTTCTATCCTCTCTGCCTACCCCTACGGGGAAATGGCGTGATGGTTAGTTAGTTAGTTAGTTAGTTATATAGCATTACTATTTCTTCATCAGAAAAACTAGGCAAGTGTTTACATTTGATATCAATAAAAATATGTATAAAATAAAGAAACCAACCTGCTGATGGTAATATCCTCAGTTTTGTGGACATTCTCTTCCAAACTGTGAAAGCTCAAGAATACTAACGATGTTAAATGAGCATATTGTTTGGCAAAAACATCAAATATTGATTCAGCGATTGACCTGCTGGCTTCATCAGTCAAAATATTGAAATGAAGCAAAGTCCCAGTAGAGTTAGTAAATATGCTTTGAATCAATGCTCTAAAGTTGTTGATCAATCCGTTGTTACCTGACGCTTTGCTGAATATAATCCAAATATATTTATCATGTTTTCAACATTATTTTCTTCAACCGAACCCTTTTCCTGTAACTTGTAAGGATGGAATTCATTATTCTGATACGTGGAACTTTGTTTAATTCACAGGAAACCTTTTAATTGTAATATAACCAACAACAAGACTAGGTTATACAGAACTTTTGCGCGGATACCCATTTAGATGAAAACAACAGTAATTAAATTTGTACTTTTAAAGGTGTGTCAGAAAACATCTAGCACGCTTAAAGTAAGTTTCACGAAAACGAAAACATTTAACAAAGTTCAAACTGTTGACTTTTGAATGGCTGAAAAAACCAGTAGAGATATTAGTATAAAATATAAAAGTCAATGTCTCGGAAGTTTGACGTTGGTTATCACAGATAAATACGCAATCACCATAGAGCCATAGAGCATAAATGTTATTGTACTAAATTGTGACAGATGAGTAGGTACAAAAACCAACCTGCCAGATAAGTACCATAGTACACATATTGCATTAATCTCAAACGCTCGATACACTTAATAAGTATATACTGATATTTATCTGAGAAGAATTAATATTGGTAAATGAATTAGCGAGATATAAGGAGTTAAACTTTGAAATTTTAATTCCCTTGGAAAAGATCAACCGAACGTCTGATTACGTCTGACGTCACTTTGTGCGCAAAAAGAAATTGAAGCGTTTCACTTCGAGTCGTCTCTCTTTTTCTTTTAAATACAATCAAAACACCCATTTATAATGCATCATACAAGATAGTAGATCGCCGTTTTTGGATCAGCGAATTTTGTAAATAAAAGTATTAATTTCAAAAGATTTGAAAGTGATGAAAATTACTTTAATAAACTTTTAAATGTATGAATCGTTTAATTTAAAAATGTAAGTAATTGTCAAAAATAAAATCCGTGAAACATATTTCAGCAGAATTAAAATTATGAAAATTATAATTGAAAAAAATGTTCACAGTTTTTCGGTTTTCTACGTAAATATGCCTGCGCTCCCCTAACTCATGGAATTCCTGTGACCCTTCGGCAGAACCCCAGGATTCCGCGACACACCTTTTAGTAGCCGCTGGTCTAGACAAGGCGATAATAATATAATAGAATAATTGGAAATTTTTCAGATTAGTTCAAAGTCTTATACTAGGTAAAAACTAACTAAATAACCACCACGCCATTTCCCCGAAGCGGTAGGCAAAAAAGTTAGAACGCCACACCCCTATGTCCTGGCACACTTATATTTAAAAAAAAAATCCAAAAAACTAAATTTGAGATCTATCTCAAAGAAAAAGATGAATTAGTTTTTTTTTTTAAATATACAAATTAATCACATGAATATTTCGTCGCCGTGGTGGTGTGAAAGAGCTAAGCCATTTTTGTGGAAAATTTATACACCGTGTCCCACGATGAGACCGCGAAACTCCAGAGGGTGATTATTCATGATATTCTGAGAAAAAAATCTTAATAAAGTTTTTCAAAAAACTCAATTCTAATTTCTTAAAAAAATTATTAAAAATATGAATAAAAATTCACGCGTGTAATACCGTCAATTTTTGAACTGGCTCACACCACGTGACCTGCACCATAAGCGCGAAGAAATCATATATTTTTGAAACTTAAACTAAAGATTCAGATATGAAATTCGAATTTTGAATGTCCGTACAAGGCATACCAGAGCGGACCCCCACTCCTCCCCGCCCACCGCCGCCCCGCCGCCGCTAGCACTTCAAACAGAGGCCAGTATTACACTCGTCGCTTTTTATGAATACTTTTTTAAAATTAATTATTGGAGAGGCCCGGATCAAAAAAATTTAATAAGGATTTTTTTCTCAGAATACCATGAACAATCACCCTCCGGAGTTTCGCGGTCTCATCGTGGGACACGGTGTATAGCGCCGATTTTGTATATATCTCAAGGGCGCTTCAAATATTGAATTTAACCCCTCAGGAAATTTAAAGTGAATGAAACTCACTCTGTGAGTAGAAAATTCAATTAGCAATATTAATCAAAAGATTTAGAGAACAAATGGGTCTTAAGTTTATTTAGATTTGTTAAAACAAACACGTAAAAATGTTTAATCATCGCTATATTCGTAGATGAATGAAATTAAAATAATATTTGTAAAAAAAGAACAATTCAGACAGTCATTTTGGAGTTGAAAATGTAAAAGTTATCGTGATAAGCTATTTTATAAGTGAAAAAAAAACACTGAACTCAAAATTTATTGGTAACGTCAAAACTAAGTTGTTTGGGTTAGGTATAAAAACTGAAGTCAACATCATTTTAGTGAGGAAACATCAAAAGTCCTAACTACGCTGTTCTATAACCACGACGACGACATTTCAGGTTAGTGGAAATTATTTCACCTGCTTGTATCCTGAGTGTTTTTTGTATTGATGAGGAATTTGGCTTGCCCTGCGCTACGCTTTCCCC